>JABASI010001508.1:0-24537 GCA_019776505.1 Tomocerus nigrus
ACTCGCTCAACTATACAGGGTGATCAATATTTTGAGGGAAAATTATTCATACAAGTATCAAGTGAGCAGTTAGTATCTCTGGAAATGTAAATATTGATTTAGAAATGCGATAGAGGAGGTAAACATTTAATTTTCTTGTTCTACAGCAACGTTAAGAGTTAAAAACAACAAAAGAGCGAAAGATGTTTTGTAATCTGCACTAGCCGGGTACTAGTGGAATGTTTTCTTTTGCATGTTGACTGCAGAAAGAGTTAGACCCCGTAGTAGAGATTCAAGATAAGATGTTTGCAAATTGTAAGTCAAAAAAATTAATCTGGAAGTTTTCCAAGGAGTCTCACGTCAGTGTGTTCGTAGCTGCTGCGGGTTGGCCATGGAAATACACGGGCTAAGTGATATACAGTACACTAACTGCTTAAGCGGCGACAATAAAGATGCGATAGCAGTCCAGCAAACAAGACGACAAAGCACTAAACCGGCAAAAAGCACCAAATCAAGAAACAAAAAAAGTAAAAGCTAATTTCCTTTTTTCCCTTTCTCCTCAATGAAATGAATGCAGAGAGCAACTATAGCACAGATCCCAGACATCAAACACAAGCAATCCAATTAGTTTAACACTATGAATCCACTGTGCAGCCCAAACTAACCTGTTTGCCACTGGCACAAACACACACACCAAACACTCTCCCATTTTGCCATGGCGAGATTGACAAAACTAAAGGTGAAACCAGGTAAAATTATAAAGATAAGTAAATTTTCATCTGTTCATATTGAGATTGCGAATGCGACTATTTTTAATATTAGTCAATATACAATTTCTTGGTGGTGAACTTCTTATCTACAAAATACATACCTACTGCATCATTAAATGAAATTGTAATTAATTCCATGTACAAATGCGATGTACATAATTTAGAATCAATTTTTCTACCCGGAATGGCTAGCAAAATTTTCAAGCATTGTGATAAGAAAAGCAAATTAAATTTCAGGTCGACTAACATTGCAAATTTTGCATAGGTATCCTAAAGATTCTTGTTTACTGTTTAGTTCTTAACGTTTGGTTACTTATTGCATATATAGGTACGTACTTTTTTTAGTAATAGGTAATGGCTTTAATTTTCATTAAAAATCTCCATAAAAGTTGATTTTTATCAGCAAATGGGTAAACGTGTGATAAAATTGACTAATATATTTAGAAATTTCCATCAAAATAGTAAACGCAGAACTAAAGTTTATATGTTCCATCGACATTCCAGAGTTAGGATTTGTTTGATTTTTTAAGTAAATACATTTCCAAACAATTTGTCACTTTTCTGTGGCCAATATGATCACAGGTAATTTATTTTCTCCGAATTTTTTCCTTCTTTTGTTCATTTCCACTTCTCGCTAAAAGTTTGCTCTGATTCAGGAAGGAAACGGTTTCTTTTTCTTTCTGCGTGTTAGATATAACTAAAGAGCATACAGATATAAACAACTTTGATTTTTGGTAATGTCACTTAATTGTGTAAAGCGTAAACAAATAACATTCTGTCATTTACTAATTGCTTTTCATTAAGAACGAATGCACACAGCCTGTCTGAATTTGTTTTTTAGCCTTTCATTTCCTCCAGGTGAACAAATCCCACAAATTTGTCACTTTTCTGTGGCCAATATGATCACAGGTAATTTATTTTCTCCGAATTTTTTCCTTCTTTTGTTCATTTCCACTTCTCGCTAAAAGTTTGCACTGATTCAGGAAGGAAACGGTTTCTTTTTTCTTTCTGCGTGTCAGATATAACTAAAGAGCATACAAATAAAAACAACTTTGATTTTTGGTAATGCCACTTAATTGTGTAAAGCGTAAACAAATAACATTCTGTCATTTACTAATTGCTTTTCATTAAGAACGAATGCACACAGCCTGTCTGAATTTGTTTTTTTAGCCTTTCATTTCCTCCAGGTGAACAAATCCCACAAAAAATAAATAAGATGGATAAATATGAAGGACATAGAACATTTTGAGAACACCTGGAAAAGAAAAGGAGTACCTACTGATATTGTTAATTTCGGGTTCCCTTATCCCTTTGTGCAATTCTGGCAACTTATAGATGTTAATTATTAATTTTGTGGCCTTTAGGTAGCTAGTACGTACTACAATTTAGAAAAAAATATTTGTGTATTTTTTACATGGTTTTGTTGCCGCAGCCAGAGTAGTGCTCTTACACAGGATGATAAATAGACTAATTTATGTCAATGTTTTTTATTTGCATAAGTCATAACAAAGAAAGTGTATAAATGGAAACAAGCAGCTGCAGAAATGCAACGCTCTAACATAAACGTAAATTCAACGATATTATGTAACTAAGTACATAAGTTGTCATAAGAAAGAAAAGGAATCCTACGCAGATACCTAAGTAATAGAGATAATGGACATTTTTGTATAGAGATGCACATGATTTGGCATTCACGTAAAGTATGATAAGCTCTACCTCCTATGCTAATTTTAAGAATCAACGAGGCTAGTTGATTTAATGAAATCCTTGTCGGCAGTGAGCGTTAGTGCAGCGATAGTCTATTTCCATCCGCCCCAGTAGTGGTCCTGTTGTGATTGTAGCCAGTGAATTATTAGATGCTACTGCCAACATGTCTACCTACATAACTCCAAAAAGAAAATAAAAAGCGGGCATGCAACATTTCTTCTACTTATCTGCACTGCACTGCCTGTGCCAATAATTTACAATGCCCTCCACATAAAGTTCAATGCTAAATAATTCTCAAGTGCATACAAGTCTAAATAATTATCAATTTTTCCGTCTTCTCTGAATATAAAGTGAGATCCTTTAGACTTTGTTCTGCAGATAATTATCGCTCCTATTTTAATGTGCAAAGTATGCATTTATTCTGACACATCTGAACTTATCTCCAACCTCAAAATTTAAAAAATTATCCAACCAATTAAGTATTGCAAAAATTATTGTAAAGTATGGACGTATGGATATGCTTATGATATGGATAGAGTATATTATTACACATAGGTAATATAATAGGTACCTACCTATTATAAGTACGTACTTACCCAAAAAGTATGCATTATGTTCAGGATGACAAAGCTTACCTGGGTAGGTATTCTGATTCTCATTTGACACCGTTCATATTGTTTATGTTGCATAAAATTGTATGTTCGTATTATTTTTCCTAGCCAATGTCCTTTAAGTCAACGCTAAATAATTATTCAATATTATCAATATTATTATTTATATAGTGTTGCATCATTTCTGATGTAATTGGAATATAATAAAACTAGAATTTGGTTCAAAATATTCTTCGGCTGGATGCAAAATCCCATGCACACATATAATATTCCGTGGCAGTTCAGAGTTCAGATCACTTCTCAAAAGGGTCCCGTTTGCGTCCCCTACTTTTATTGCAAATGTAATGCATCTCAGAAAAATATTGGAAGAATTAATTTACATCATCGAATACTGCCTTCTTCCACTGGGTAGCTTTCCTGCATGATATGTAGTAATGTTTTAAATAAAAAACGCAATAGAAGTAGAAGCGTGTTGTAAAAGAAGTCTGAATTGAATCGGTAGAATAATAGTAGATCTTTTATTTTATGAAAAGAAAAGGTTAAACAATGATTCTTTTGATAAACTTATTTGAGGAATGGATTTTAGTGGGTAAGAGCTACGGAGTAGTTTCCTTAAAATGTGCATAATAATAATGAACATTTGTGACATTGAGGAACTGGTTGTTAAACTGAAATCTCAAGAGTAAGCGTAGAAAGAAATGAAGGAAGTTGCTACAAAACGAAAGACGAAGAAACCTTTTGACTAATGCTAAGAGTTTCATTCCCTTTGAATTTCTCAAGGACCCAGTTTCATTTTGTGTCAGTGAGGAGCATAAACAAAAGAAGAGGGAAGAAAGGCGAAGAGCAGGAGTGGATTTGCCCGTTTGCATATCTGCACCGAGTGCTTCTTTTTCCGGAAACAAGGAAAATAATTTATCTTGGTATTTATTTGGACGTGAAAATATAGCGGAAACATTATCACTTGCAGTGGCTACAATAAATTATAAGAGGCGGACAAGCCTATCCTCTCCGTTTCGTCCGATTTCTACTCCTCCAACACAGAAAGGAGCAACTGGAGACAAATACCCAGCAGTGAAAAGGAAATTCAACGATCAAAACGTTTGTGGTCGTGTTTGCGGCTATTTAGGGGCACTATACATAGCAGTGCAATCATAATTGTAGTCACGTCATGATAACAACCAACTAATGAACATTTCCTACACAACCAATCTAACGACCTAATTACATTCACCAAACATTCATTTTCCTAAACAAAATAAAATTTAATCATAAACTCTCGCTTTGCGAAAACTAATGTATTAAAAAACTGCAAATATCTTGAATCCTACATGGCATTAGAAATGAAGTTCACGAAGAAAATCATTCGCTCACACACAGGGAACAAAAAAAAAACAATTGTTTTTTTAGAAAAAAGTAAAATAGCAAGCTTTTTTTTAATTTTCTGTTATTTATTATTTACATACAGGTAAAGTGAAAGTCATTGATTTGAAAAATACATATTGCGCGTAAATAGCATGAAATTGAATGTTAATCTCAGAAATAGTAATATTGGAACGGTGCACCTTAAGGGGGCAAGTTTGATTTATTTCTATCATGCATATTAGATCAGGTTAAAAAAGGAAAATAAACAAAAGCTGAGCTTTTTTAGTTTTGTTGCTTTGCTTTTTCTACAAAAAAAACCAAGTGAGCAAAAAAGGGTTGGGTTTACTTCCCTGCTCACACATAATCCTTGATTTTATATTTGTGCTATTGGTCTCGGATATAATACATTAGATTTAGTATGCACACCATGTACAATTTGCTGCATCGCTCTGAAAAGCTCTAGAAATATTTTATTGCCTTATTTGATGGAGAAAATTCTTAAGCTATGCCAAAATATTTTGCATAGGGATTTTTAAAGAAATGCAATCAATGAGATGTTGAAAGTTAGTAGTTAGTTTCTTGCTGCAGAGCAAAAAATTTCTTATAATATTAGCAATAAACTTTTGTTACCTACTCGGAAATTAGTTATAAAATTCCTAAACAGCTCTTTCGCATAAAATTCCGATTAGTATCACATTATGAGATTTCTTATTTCAAAGTTGGGATGGAAGAGTTGTGCCATGGAAGAGTTAAGCAACGGAAAATTACAAGAATGAATTCCTAGAAGCCGATCGTTGGAAAGATAAAAGAAAGAAATATAGGCGGCTTGACCTGACCTCAGGTAACTTATAACCCGATAAGCTGTCTAATGTGCCTAATATCTTTCTGACCTATCTGACATTCAATGACAGACAGACGGGCATTAGGAGGTTGACCTTAGAGGCCAGAATTATCATCTGTTTCTCGCGAACGTGCTCAGAATTCCAATTAAATGCATTCTCGAATTGACATCGACAGCCTGGAAGAGCATTCTTGGATATACGCTCTATTGCATCTCTGTAGTTACCTAAGTCATTTATACAACAGCCTACCAAACTACCAACCACTACCACGCAATTTTGCCTCTGCTTCTTCACTCTCCTCCCAACCAAGAATCATTTCCGGATTATGCCACAACCACACATTGACTTTCAAGTGAACAAATTAATGCCCTAAATAGCAGAACTGAAAATCAATTTAACTTGTCTTTTCTCCGAAAAAATTCTGCATCTGCCTCTTAATTTTTTTCGCTATTTAACTCCATGATGGAAGAAGTAACACTTAAATAACTGTCAGGATTTTTTTCCTCTATTTTCGCATATAATTAACGAACGCAAGTATTTTTGGAATTAATTTAAGATATGAATAGGAAATGCTACGGTCTGTGTTTATTAACTAACTATTTTTTGTGAAAAACATAGAAACAAAAAAGGTTTCCTTTCGTTATTCTAATTTTTTTTATCAGGGATCAATTTTTTTATTGAAGGCATACATGTTTACAAGTTGGAGAGTGTGAGAAGAGAAAGCATTTAGAGAAAGCACAGTAGAGTGGAGAGAAAGTAGTTAATTTGATGAATATTTTCATGAATTGAATTGAAGTAAGCATAGTCTGGCTCCGCGGACAATCAGTCAGCGGTGTAATTCAGGTTTATTGTCGGAGATGATGAAAAGGGAGCTGGGATAATTATTCACCTTGTGCATGGACGACTAGTAGAACATTAACAACGATAGTTGGAATCTTTGGGAGTAGAAATTAGTGAATTGTCTGTTGGGACGAATAGTGAGGTAGAGGGAGAGATGGGAAATTGTCTCATCTCCATTTCTATAAATACTTCTCTCTGTGCTGCGTATAAATGATTAAAATGATGATGAGGTGGAGGTGGATGGAGGAGAGAATGTCGACGTAACGTAAAGTGAGAGAGAACCGCAGCAAATGTTTGTGGTTTCCCTTCTCCTTGTTTGTTTTCTGTGTGTGGAGGCTGAGAGTGGTGATCTGAGGAAAGTAAACTTGTGTTCCTTACTCAATTAGCTGACAGTCAAAGGATGAACGTCTGTCGTAAACTTCATCATCTCCTCTCCATCTTAAGACGAGCTGACATTACAACTTTAATATAGGGACATACGTAGAGACGTTGTAAACACTAAATGTAACGACTTACTACACTCTTCCTGCATGGCATGGCATGGCTACTAAAACTACAAACACAAAAGATAAGTGGCCGACAGAATCCGTTTGAGAAGTGACCTCGTTCGTATAGTCTTCTTTATCTTTACTGTCAATGTTCCAAAGCTCTTTGTTTGTTTGTCGACCAATTTGTCACAGTCATATGCTAATTCCCCTATTAATTACTTCTCTAGTCTAACTTAACTAAGGGGAAACCATTAATTAATAATATTCCAGTAGAATCCCCTGCGCATCCATTGTCAAGTCTTTGCCTATGGGGCAATGTGCTACTACATTTCTACAATTAATCTGCGGATATACCTAAAAATCCTTTCTATAGTCTCCATGTATAAGAAATTCCTATTTGAAATATTATAATAATTATAGTCTATAGTATGAGAAAATATTTCGAAACTTTTCTAGAAAATAGGAGAATGTCTTCAGGAGATTATGTTCCTTAAACTTTTCTGCCAAACAAAGTTTTTATTGCATCCAGAAAAAGAGAGTGAAAGTTTTAACATTTTCTGAGATTTTCAATGAGGTTCTCGCGTCCTAGGCCAACTCCTAGTTCATTCTGTCTGCCTGGCCTTGACCGTTTCAGTAGATAAATAAGTGTGGGCTGTTTTATTGTAAGAGTTGTCTGTCACGCCAAAGAGTACTTCCAACCTTTGCTTAATTATTGCGATACATTTCCCTTTTAGTGCTAGAATAACGCAATATCTACAACGTTGTTTGTTTTCCGCATGCATGCACTTAATTAAATCCCCGATGGCAATTAGCACAAATTTTCATTTGGCATGAATCACAGAAATGATTCTATGATTTGGCGCTGTTTCCTTAGTCACATTAAATTTCGCTTGACTAAAGAGCCCATTGTCAGCCTATGTCACAATAAGAGGGCATTCCGGCCATTTAGTGGCTGCTTACTTATAGCGACAGCCTGTAGTGAACTCTTAGGTTGACAATTAAATGCAATCGTGAGCTAAATGTTTAGCTTTCTTAACGCTCCTTCACTTTTCCTGTCATAATGCAGATACTTAGAAACACAAGATTATTAGCTCTCAAGGCAGCCAATTGCAGTTCAGTTACCAATCTACTACAAATATAAATCCTAGGTCATTGTACCTCCCATTTAATTACCCGTTTAATTTTATGCCAATATTGAATGAACAAAAAACGACTAGCATTCAGAATAGCTCTTAAATTATTTTAGTTTGATGCAGTCGATTAATTTTGTATTTATTCGACATTTTTTCGTGAATAAGAAAAATTAATTTACTTTCATAATAAAGGAAATGTTTACCGCTCTTCTACATGCTTTCTGTTTTAAGATTTATGGAGAAAAATTTTTAATTGGACGCTTTTACGCTCTGTGAACTTTAGCAAAGAAATGTGATGAGTGGGTAGCAGTCACACACGACCCATAGCATAAAATGCTCTCTTAATTTATGTTTCTGACTACCCTGCACTGCATGGTGAGGATTTACGAACTTTTGATATTATGCTAATGCCTTGTTTCAGATTAATCTCATGGTTTCAGTCCATTTCTAAACTGGAGCAATTATTAAATCGTTTTTTAGTAGGCATACACATGCGTATAGGCACACGTAATTTATATAGTTTATTGTTAGTGAATTTATATTGCAAAGTTCACTATTTAAACTGTTGGGCAAAATAATAAGGGAACAATGATTTTAAAGGATAGGATGTCGTGACTGCTTATCTGAATAATAAACACACATAGGGTTACGAAACTAAACTTTGTCACTTGCTGTTGGCTGTTATTTCTGAAGCGCTTTAATATTGTTTCAACACAGTTTCTAAGAAACATTTTAGGGCAATTGCATCCGATTTGGCAGAAAAGCCAAGCATTTTCATCAATAGCATTAATTATGCACTAGTGGAAGAAAAGCTGTATAGTTTGGGATTTTAATTATATGACGAAACTGAAATTTGCGTCATTGCATCGCATTTAGGAAATAAAAGATTGCCGTATAAAATATTTCCATTAGACGAATGAAGTTTCTATTGGGCCTTTTAGCATTTGTTGAGCTTTTAGGGCAAGAATGATATTGGGGATCAATTTGCTGCAAGCTAAGAATTAAATAAAGTCAGGTAGTAAATGCATGTAGCCCATTTCCATTGATAGTCTAATTTAGTTGGCCAATAAAATGCAAATGCTATTGATCACTAGCATATCCATTAGTTTCCATTTTTCCCTTGTTCTTTTTTATCTTGAAAGTAGGAAAGTGTAATGTTGAAAAGCTTTCTCGGGTGGAAAACACGATTATAAATGTAAATGCGTCACTTAAATGAGAAGCTCCGTGCAAATAAAAGTCAAAGAAACTTTTCTACGGACGTAGCTAGGTCCGTGACTAGAAGGGAGCAATAAAGTGTCTGCTGCTCAATAAATGCCTCCTTGCTTTCATACTTTCTCCATTCCCTACAACTAAGACCATAATGTCTGTCCCTATTATGGAAAGACACGAAGATGACATTAAGTTATCAGCCACTCTTTTACTTTACACGATTCGGCAAATAATTTCTTGTCAATGACGAAGGACGCAGAAAGAAAGCAGAAGGAAAGGAAGATTGACGAGCAGCAGATGATTTTATTTTTTTCCTCCAAATCTAATGAATTGAAGCTGTGGTGACATAATGACATTGGAAATATCTCCAAGCCAGAAACATCAACCCAAAAAAGATTCTCAAGTCCTAGAACTTATTTCCCTCCATTTCGCCATAGCGGTAACCCTCCTTGTAAGAACCGTCTAATTATAGCAGCTTATTTCCAGTCCTAAATAAATTTCGAATGTTACAGTCGTTTACATTTGCGAGGCGTGAAAAATATGGGAAAAGTGATTATAAAAAGGTTGAAGTGATGCAGCGAGAGAAAATCTCAAATTGGCCAAATTTAAAATAGACAACTCTCGTTTGCTAACATTTTCGCCACAAAATCATTTATATTTGCTACTAATAAAAATCGACAACCTTAAACTAACTAAAATAATAGGCTCTATTATTCTGCCTAGTCATATTGTAATTAATTGTACGATATGAATTACCCGGAAATTTCTTAAAAAGACATTTTTCGAATTAAATACCTGACCCCAGTGAATTTCATTTTCGGCCACATAATTTATGCGAAATAAAGAGTAAATTATACATAAATTTGGTTTTCGGAGTCAAATTTTCGCGAAAAATAATAGTTCACCCGTCTCGCGGTATGAACAAAGAAAGGTGAACTAATTTAGAAAACATGGTAGCTAATTCGGTAAATGTTCTGATGTGAAATAACTATTAACTTTTGTGACAATACACGTATTTGTCAACACACCGGATATTTTTTGCTTACTAAATTGATTAATTATTTCAAATTTTGGTTAAATTTGAAAACGGAAGATACAAGCATTTCTTTGAATCCTGAATACATAAGGAAATTGTATGGACAGGGGATTAATCTGCATGAATTTTATGTAAATTTGTATGACGTTTCCAATTTTCTGACTGGCTGATTTTGTAAGGGGGAACATCGTTGAAGTGACACTAACTTAATCATCCAATTGAATGTTTTCCGTAGATTTTTTTAAGTGTTGTCAGAAACTGTGTTGCCAATTTTGTGGTTGATGATGGTAAAAGTGGGCGGTTGATGTGAGATATTATTGTATTGGCGGTGGTCTGCTCTAGAGATAATGTTCGTATAGTTGAGATTGAGAGGGGAAGAACAAGAGCGACAATGAGGCATACGGTCCATCGATCCACTCACTCACTCAACTCAACTCAACTGCCGACTACATTCACATGAAGTGAAGCCACGGGCCATAAACGAATCAAGTTTTGTTATAAGGTCGTTTTGTTAGCTTTACTTCGGGCTAAAGGTGCAGTTCGGTAGTCAGTGACTTGACTATTTACACGTTCAGATTTAGATATTCCTGACTTGTTATCTAATAGCGACGTAATTTTTCTCACGTCACTGTATCTTTTCTCGGGCGAGTCGTCTCCTTTGACTTTCTTCTTCGTCCTTTGCCAAAAGCCTCAATGTCGTTCCAAAAAACGCTACAGCAGCTCATCTGGAAAGTTGCTTTCATTTTGTCGGCTCATCTCCCAATTGCATTATGCTCACTTGCCTTGCATACACTTACCGACCTACCTACCTACCTAAGACTCCCGAACAACAATCGCCTTTCCATTAACCCAAAAAAATCCATTACCTTTATTTTTCGGATGGCTAATCATTTCTCCTGTCGAAAAATGATTGATTCGCACTTTTTCCCCAGAAAATAATAGAAGAATACGAACATTACTTACAGCAACCCATCAATTCAAAACAATTTTTTACTTTCATGTGCCAAACGTCCTTTTCACATCCTCTAAGTCCAGAGATTTTTAGTAAACATTGGAAAAAACAGACACGTTGTTTGTATAGTGCCATTCAACATGCCAAATGCATGTACTCATATAATATTATGCTAAATCTCAAGAAATGGAACATAAGTAAGTAGATTTACTCATACAATAACCTCAGTGGATTCTAAAAAGTCCAAAAACTCAAATCTGATGGAAACAAAATCTCAAATTTGATAAAAATAAAAACTAAAATCTGATGGAAACAAAATCTCAAATTTGGTAAAAATGAAAACTCAAATCTGATGGAAACAAAATCTCAAATTTGATAAAAATAAAAACTCAAATCTGATGGAAACAAAATCTCAAATTTGATAAAAATAAAAACTCAAATCTGATAAAAACAAAAATTCAAATCTGTCAAATCTCATAAAAACAAAAAATAATATTAAAACGTACGCTAATAATGAAAATATTGTCACCAACGATAATTTTTTTAATTTTTGTCGAATTTTTAAAACTTTTCTAAGAAATATCTGGAAAAAAGTTCTATGCGGGTCAGAAAATGGAAGTGTAATCTCAGCTTTAAGAATGCAGAGAGCGAGAAGAATAATATTCTAATGTTTCTGCGGAGAGTGCTAGATTTTGGGACTGGGCATTAAACGGAAATTCCATGGCTAACTTACCTACTCAACTTGAATAATATAAGAAGTTTAACAGTTGCATAATAAATGTAGGATGCCTCAAGAGCGGGAAGTAGATGTTAGGTAGCGTCGAGGCTCATTTGCTCGGTGGCCACGTCTTCCTGCAGACGTGTTCAGAAGGGAAAGTGTCTTTGCCATTAGCGACTCAACTCTCAATGTGACAATGAAACGGAGTCATTTGATGTCGTGATGCCAATAAAAGAGTGCAGTTAGCCCATTTGCCTTGAGATTTTATGAGAAAAGTCTACGTGTGCTAAGATGTTGCAGTTGTAAAGGAAATCCTTCTCGCCTCTCATTACATCTCCTCGCCACCGCCACCGCCTGCATCCCGCCCATCCGACAACACAACAATCCTCCACCACTAAAAACAAACATCCGAATTAATTCCTATTTTAAGTCGAACGCTAAATTCACTACTCCCGTCCTCCATGCAGACGCCTTACGTCTGACGTGCAAATCTCTTACAGGAAAATCCCTGTCTTCCTAGTAACTCCTTACTACCTGTACTTCTCTAAGCACATAAAAGCCGTAAAAAACAGCCACCATGTATTTCCGTAATTAATGGAATGCCAGACTCAGCCTCTCACTTAATCTGAACGAGACACTTGACTAAAACATGCAAAATGATAAATGCTCTTTTCTGACACCACCAAATTCGCACTATTATCTTATAAACATTCTCCGGCCAGTGTAACCTACTAAGCATAGTACATTTTTGGAACATTGTTTTTTGTTTTTTTTCTAAGACAGTAAAAACACGTTAGATGCTGCGACACTCCATATAACAGGTCTACTGATGCCCCACTTTCAGGAAAATAGTATTGCACATATTAGGCACGTTAAAATATTTAACTTCATACTACAGCCAAATATTGTAACTGAGAAGAATAAGTAACGAACACACTGGAGTGGAAAGAATTCTCTATTTTAATTAATTTTGTTATTTTTTTGTTATTCCGTACAGGTGTACCGTGTACCTATACATCCTGTTGTTCAGCATTAGCAGGTCTCACTACTTTAAAACGTAATTAGCTATTTTTAAGATCAATGTTGCTACGTATTATCATGGGAACAGTATTTTTTAGGTTTCCAATGAGTGCGCTAACCCTGTCTCACTTTTCGATTAACCATTACGTTTCGTTACAAACCTCTATATTAACATAAGTACCTACACATTATATATAAGGCGGATACCTAAATACATATAGTACTAAATATTAAATATGTAATTATGCGTGGATTACTACCTTGGTGGATGCGTGTGTTGTTATCTTATACAAAGTATGCAAACGTGTGTATGTACATTCCTTGTGTGTACATTCCTTGAACTAGAAAGTAGCACGTGTGGGAACACAGTGGTTTATTATGTAGAATATTTCACACAACAGTCTTAATACTAAACACACCATCGCTTAACAAGCAGGAATGAAACATATATGTTTGTTTTTCTATCTGGAGTCTATCGGTGAATATTTTATCGCTTAAAATATCTCTAAAATTAGCATAAAAACAAATATCATGACCATTTATTTTTAATAATATTAATAATTATAGCGACTGTAAATGTAAGCCAGGTAGAGATTTGAGTGAGTGAATTTTTCTGAATTGCAAAGCGTCAACACAACGACTACCCCAAGCGGAGAGATGCAAATGGGAAATATTTTCTAACGCTGTCATTAGTATCTTAATTTGAGTTACGTAATCAAAAGGATGACAAAACAAACCACTTGTTAAATTTAAAGACTTCAATTAGTAACACTAAATAAGATTTATTTTATGATCATTGTTTTATACATATTGCCTTAGTTTAGACATACATGCTAATTAGCTGCAAATATATACGTAGAATCTTGATTTGCATTTTTGAAAAATAATTATCAATAAGAGGAGTTTCCTGATGTAGTAACCCGTAGGAATTTAATACATGAATCAGACAAATGCATTAAACGCCCAGGGGTACATCACGGAACGTTCCAATAACTTGACTGTTTATTTCATCCGATTTACTATTCGAACTATCCTTAAATGTGATAGGTCATTCCATATGCACGTAGAAATTGCAGCGAAACACCCACCACAACTAATAAAATTTCCATAGAATTGCTTAAGGTGCCGATAAGACTTGCGTCAATTGGATTCTAGCTATTAGGAAAATGTGCAGATGCTCCTTAATTATCATTGAAATTTTATGCATGTAATTAATTAAGATTCACATCCCTTTGAGCATTTCGCTGCACTACTGCATCGTAAGTCAATTAATAAATGTTCCTTTCCTGATAGAATAACCAGTTTTTGTGTAAATAGCTGCAGCAAATAAGTCAGTGCATAAGGAAATGAAGTGAAAATCCGAAAGCTGTGATCTTTACTGGCCAACTGTTGATAACGAGAGGAATCCAATAAACAACTTATCCGCTAAGAATCGACTTAGTTAATTCCTATCTGAAATCTTCTGCGTCATTCCACTCATTCCAGTTGGCTACACTTTTTCTATTTATAGCCATACGCAAATGTTTTCTTTTTCCTTAAGCGATTTATGTTGATGTTCTATAGATGCGAGTTTACTAACCAAGTTGTGAAGTGATCCTTTATTAAATCCTATAATGTATATCCAGATGCAGAGAGAGAGATGCTGATCATGACATCCAAACCAAATCCATTCAAAGTACACATGGAAAATATTTTTTGCATGAGAACATTAGCAAAGCAAATATTTATAAGTAATTCGTTTTTAATGTTCTATAGAATTCTGTTCAGCTTTGCCTTTATTTATTAGCTACATGCAAAAACAAACGGAACTGAATGGATAAAACGTCAAAATGTCTGTTATTTCTTGTTCATGGAAAATTTAGGGCTCTACTCTTCGCTTTTCATCCAACACATTGTGAATTTAGACTAATTTCCTAGGCCACACACAACTAATAAATCAAATCCTTTGATTTCCAAGCCAACAAGGTTTCGTTTGGGATATTTACCTTTTCCCAGTGGGAAAAATTAGAAACTAAAATTATAAGTGGGTGTAAAATTGGGAAATAGAAAAATGAAGTGGGAAATAGACACTTCCCAAGATGGTCACTAATTTCCCACTTTTTACGTCCCTTTTTCCATTTCCCGTTATTTCCTAAGAGTCTAACAAAATTAGGTGAGAAATAGGAATATCTGAAAGTATGGAATTAAGTAGTATAGAGATGAAAATATTTTAAGGGCCCAGGGAGGGATTGAGAGAAGAGCCGGATTTGTTGCCGTTGGTTAATAATAATAGTGTGCCTAAGCAGATTGGGCAGAATGCCTTCAGTTTTAATGGAGCGACAACACAAACAGAAGAAGAGCCAGTCTGAGTGACACTCGCTCGTTGAGCACTTGTGGAAAGAGCAAAGCTAAGCTCATCTGAAAACACAACAGTCCCAGAGTCCCACTCGGCACTCTCCACTTCCATTGAAATGACAACCTTTGCGGCCAAACCACACACAACCTCCCATCCACTTCATTACACAAACTCAGTTACCTAAACAAAGGTTTTAGCTTGGGATGTTGGGAATGAAATACTTTAAGCCCACCTCATTCATTAGCTCCGGGGCATTGTGAAATAATTGTAAAAAATTAATTTTCCTTGTCCATGTTAAATATTTTTTAATGTTTTAGTCACCTTCGTGTGCAACCTCCAGACATTACTGGAAAAACTGTTAACAGCATCAGCATTCCCACTTCCAAAAAACCAGTCTGCCTGTCTACAGTCTATGGCTATCCAGAAAATTAATGCAAGGTCATTTTACACACACTACAGTTTTTGCACAAGTTTACTTAGTGATAATGGCATTTAATTCCATGAAGACTCTTAATTTATAGTCAAACCAAATTATGGCTATTATCTGTATATCGAAAATTAATTCAGCAAATGGTTTTACCATGATATTATTTTGCAATTTGCAGTTTACATCAGCTCTTGTCCCATTCAGACGTATTTCGAAATTTAAATATTTTTAAAAGTGCGGGTAGGTTTGTTAATCACTATCCTATCCAATCTAAACTCTCAATTATCATAAATGAGCCAGAAATGATAATATTTTATTATTTTAGGTCATGCCACTGGTTCTCCAGGAAAAATAAAAGACATTTTTCGTCCCTGGGCTACGAGTACCTAATGTTTTTAAATAAGGATCACCATTAATTTAAATCCGATTAAAATGAAAATGATAGTTTGATTTTGAGAATTTTGCCAAATGCTTATGGAGTACCTCGTTGCCCTCCATCGGTAATGGAATGAGGACCACAATGAGTGCAAAATGCCTAATAATCCTATATAATATCGGATAGAATTCCGTGAGCATGATCACCCACAAGTAGAATAATGTTGAGGTGCAATTCTGGAAACTTTAAATCGAAGATTTGCAATATTTGATCCAATTACGTACTATTGTTTTCCACTGAGTAATTAATCTGCCTTTAAAACAATAGTTAACCACTCTATTGTCCATTGTTCTGCTACCTAACTACATATTATACTAATACTAGTACTAATAGGTTCTGCTTATAGTTAATGCCCCTATTTATTATGTTCGTATATGGTTAGTAATTATTAGTGGTAGGTACTTACAAGTAATAAACTATTACCTTTACAAATATATATTCTTTGGGCTAGTAGTCGTGTAATTATGCACATTGGTTTTCTAATGACACAATTAATTATAGTAGGAAAGTGTAGAGTTGGGTTTAAAATTTGTCTAGGCTGATTAAACTATAGAAATTGGTGCTGATATAGAAAACAAAAGATTAATCAGAGTTTATATGTCCATTGTGATTAGGGGCTATATATTGAGAGCCCCTTAAGTCTACCCACCTAAATAGATAGTGATGTAGTAAGTTGCATATGTTTTTGTTCTACTTTCTACTTCTGGGAATGGCTCTTTGAAATATTCCATTGGATTGAAAAGGAAAGAGATGAGCCACTGATCTCTATGCGAGTGTACCTACTGTACGTAATAGTATCTCTCTCTCTCTTTGCCTTGTCTAATTATCTGATGGTGTAGTTTACGTGTGTGTAATCTCCTTGTTCTATAATCAGAGATCACAAGTTTGTTGGAAAACAATGAAAGACAAAGGAAGGATTCAGGATTTGCCAGCTACGTGCTACGTGTTCGTCCTATGTTAGTAGTGACATTAATTTCGCAACAGAACTTTGTTATTGTTCAGCTACTATTTTGTTTATGTAAACAATATTTGACTAATGATGCTAATGGATAGATAGTACTTACTTACTTAGGTTACAGCATCCCATACCATTTCCATGTATGCATGTCAATTACCCACAACATGCTGCTAGGGAAAAGAAGATGCTCCTCTGCATTTCAACAAAAGACAACATTCTACCTAGGTAGCTATTAATTCCAAACAGATAGACGTTACCTACGAAATTTCCTAGAATTCCTAAGTGATCATATAAATTCCTACGTTATAATTATGCTAGAATACACTTTTGATTTCTTTCCAGTCAATACAGAAAGGATAGCCATCCAAGAATGCATTTATGCTGTAAGCATGAAAATCACGCTTGATGTCACATATTCTCCATCTTCTCTTTTATATTTCATCATCACTACTAAAAGCTATTACTTCCTATTTTATAATAATAAATGTGCTTCATATTAGATCAAGTTGATTGCACTACTTCATATCGCGATTAATTCGTTTATTATTGCATAAAAGAGCGAAATCCTTTCATGGGCAGTTACCATTCATAATGTTTGTGTGTACAATAGATAGGAGGATGATGAGAGGCATTGGTAATTCTCCATTCAAAGCTAAAACTTCCCATGCTAAGCATTCCTCTTCAATATTGTCATTACTCTTTCGAAGCCAATTAATGTAATTGAAGAGTATACAAATAAAAGTCATAGCCATCGGCGCTATTTCAACGAGCGCTTCCGTTTTTGTTTAATGTTCCTCTAAACATCAATTAAAATGGTAACAGTTCATTTGGCAGTTAAAAACAAATTACGAGGACACGGGATGGCTCATGCATTAAAACTAAAAAATACCTAAGTAGGAAATACTACCTAAACCGTATTCGTAATAATAACGCTATGGTTTTATGAGATGTATGAAGAATACATTGACTTCCCATTGTCTGTGTGTACAAATAGGAATGACCTGTAGGTACCCCTATTAATTTTGCTTTATGGTTTTATCAAATGTTTTATCACAAAAATATAGTGGTGCTACCAGAGAGTAGGGACACCCAACTAACAAGTAGGCAGGCAATGTTGAATGGGACACTCGTTAAATGCTATCTATTCAAATGAACATCATCGCAGAACATCAACATAACATTAAACGCCCATGCAGCCAGACCTAATTTAGAAGAAGGTGCTATATCAGCCGTTTAGCTTGTATATTTAGGAATGAGGGAAGATGTAATTACTGCCTACATCATCTTGTCGTGCATTGTTATGAAGGATACCTATAATACATATTCCTTATTGGAGGCTATGTGTACTTATTTATATTGGCGGGGATAATAGGATGTCTACTGCAGCAGAGTCACCCACCACCACATCGTCACCAAACCAGCAGTTGAGACTCCAACTATAATCTTGGATTATTTTACATCTGCAGATTACTTGTAGACTTGAAAAGGAAATGTTCTATGGATTCCACCACTCTAGCATCCTGAAATACTTATAGGTACTCACTATTTATTCAGAGTACCTAGTCTAGCTGCTCTGCATAGGAATGACCTATATGCCTGTCTGTCCGTACCTGCCTACAGTTTTCAACGGAATCATGTAGGTACATCATTTAAATTTGATGTGTGAAATTTAGAGATCCACTGTTTTTAAAAATGTCGTAACTGGGACAAGGTCAAAATTAAGTCATCTTGAGGTAATCTCATGAGCGCATTGAGATACAGTTCAAATTTTGATAATACTAATTACAGTCCAAAAAAATTCTAAATTTGAAAACAGGATTAATAGGGCAATGTAAACGTGGTCATTCTAAGATCATTAAAAAACGGACTGAAATCGTTAAAACTTTGAGGACATAAAGGTCAGCAGGTCAAAGTTACTGTACTCAAATCCCAACGCTATTATCTACTATCCCCTATTATATCCGTTTTACAATGGTTTATTCATACATACGTTGTGGTAGTTCTATAGACATCAGGTAGGATATTAGCACATAGTTCTTAAAAATATAGCGAGGAAAACCTGCTAGGAGATATTGATGACACTGTAGGGAGATGAATTTGAGAAATGTACAAATATGGGGAATGAGGAATGAATGGAAATTAAATGGTGGCAAGGTGGCTTAGATATAGTTAGCATGATGGATGAGATGTGTAAAAAGCAAGCAGCAGGTAAAATAGGATGAGACGGGTGGTGGTGGCAGAAATGAAAGATGTGAGTATGGGGACTTACCGACGACAAGAGTGGTCATGTCGGCGACGGCGAGGTTGAAGAGGTAGTAGTTGGTGGCCGAGTGCATGTATTGATTGGTGAGGATGACGAGACACGTCGTGACGTTGCCATAGACGCCCGTGAGGAAGATCAACACGTACATGGCGGTGATGGGGATGAGAGTGCCGTAAGGAATCCTCTTCGGACCCAAATATTTCTCCAGGTAGTCCGCGTCGTAGAAATTCTCTGCACCCAGAGCCATGACACTGTTGGTTGAGATGTTCGTTATGGACCAAAAGAGTTCCGAGCCCTCCTCATCCATTTTTATGGCCGCTTCTTCTATGGATTTTGGTGGCTTAAAATTGTACGAGCTCTGATATGAGTCACTTTAAAAATCGTGAATTAATCCCTTGGAATTGAGTAGAGATGTAAATGGTTATGACGGCACACTCACACAAAGTCCCGCCCTATTCTTCCAATTTCTTCAAAAGAGATTCTTTCAGATTGCTTGCAATGTCTAAGAGATAGAGAGATAGAGGGATGTCACTTGGTGACACACAGATGAAACAGCCACGCACACTGCTGCGAATATAATTCTGGCAGATCTCTGTCTCTTTTAGAGGAATTTAAATGGAAATTAAATTTACGTTTTCTTTCTAACTCACAGTTCCTCTAATATATTTCTGAGTGCGGGTGAATGATGAAAATGGAGCAAGTCTATTATCTATCTGTGCTGTGGCAGTTGAGACACATCGATCGGGAGGATTAGTATTTCCTTTTGAATTATATTATTGATTTTCTCTTCCATTCCAAATCACTTGCCTGAATTCACAAAATATTTACGATTAGGATTTATACTTATAAGCGCTAGTATGTATCTCTCTATTTTCTATTTTTGTTATTAAAGGGGAGAGGTGCGTCAATTGAGCGAGCCATGTAAAGTAACCAACCTACGTAGGTATCCTGCCATGCCTATGCCTCCTTGCCTAGTAAATTATTTCACAGTTCAAGCTACAATTTACTATTATAGGTAGGCACACACCTGAATGCAATAAATTCGCGAAATGTTTAAACATTTTACGATTTTAGTCCATAGAGAGCAAGTGTATTAGTTAGGACATGACCCTGAGAGTCGTTCTATCGTCTATCCCTCACATAATTCACACAGTTAGATACAAAATGCATAAAAAGAAGCAACAAAGACATTGCTACTAATTCCATCCATGAATTGTGCAATAATGTATGCTGCTATATTAGTGTAATGACTTCATTCAAATTACTAGTGAGACTTTCAGACATAATTTCCATTTCATCTTCTCCAGATGTACAAAAGTTAAGCAAATGGCCATTAAGTAAACCAGACTCACCATAATTCCTATTTTTAGAAATAGATAATAATAAATAGACAGATACTTATCTACAGTGTAATAATCCCAATGCCAGTTGATTTCCTGACAAAAGTTACTTAATACTTAAATAAATACCTAGATCTGATATGGTCAGAGATTCGTATCGCTCACTTGCAGCGATACTAAACCCACCCACAATAAAATTCATTCATTGCCTCTAAACCTACAGCGATAAGTATTATCTAAATATTTACTATTACAATAGAATAAAGAGAGAGAGGATTAAATCGACAAAGGCTCCTCGTGTAACATGTACAATTGATTGTATAATGTATTTCTTCTGCTTTTTATCACCCTCACAGATCTGTGTTTAAAAGGCAGGAAGAGAATTGGAGATGAGCATGAAGCTGAAATTCAAGTCTTGGCCGTCTCAGGTTTCACTTCATCTCAATTACATTCATGCAAGTTGACTCTTTCTATTTATTGGCTGTGTTCACTATTTTCTGTAGTATTTTCTCAAGTTGTGCAATAATGTGCCTAGATATTTGTCTTGTGACTTTTTTAATCATTAATGTCCATGGATAGGATCTTTTCAGGATTGGAATGGAATGACTGATTAGGAGATTTGTGATTGTGGAACTTTGTTCTCCTCCGTCCATCCATCCTTAACTCACTCACTCACTAAACACACAAACAGAAGTGTACTAAGTGAATTTACTATCACAGTTAGACTAGTTAGGCTCTCTGCTTCCATCCAATTTATCCAAAGTTCAATTCTTTCTTATTTCTGTTGATGTTCTCGATGGCCTTTGCTTAGTTGGCTGGAAGAAGACCTTCACCTTGACTCATGCATGCACATACAGACATACCTACACTATTCACTATTATAATATCTCTTTGTACACACAAAGACTAACTTTGCTATGTGAATAAGAGCTTCTCAGCGCTTCAATGCCTTCGACACTGCTACTTCATACTTTCTTATTATCTTACAATTGTGAAATATGTGAACACTAACATTTTATTATAACTATAACTATATACACGAAGGAATGAATGGTAGAGTAGTCGCAACTGAGCTATGATGAGTCGTCTCTCTGTACTCTAGAAATTTCTATATTAATCAAAAGATACTATACTTTTATAATAACATTCTATTTGTATGCTACTACACTATTTATATTCATGAAAATGTCAGTTAGTCTCATTTTCTACAGCTGACACTGCAGACCGTGCAGATTATCCTTACATCTGTTACATGATCTTGATAAACGCTATTATAAATGCAAGTATCTACTACTGCAATTCCAATTAGCATACATATTAAAGACAGTTACAACCACAATTATAATAAACACCACTTAGGTATTATTTTATACCTACCTCAATGTTTTCATGGATTTTAAAGAGAAAAAAATGCGCTTCTTGTATGCACATGAGATTGAATGAGATGAAACTTAATTTTATTCAAGAAAATTGCAGATTTTCTTTAGCATTGAATTACGAATTTAATGGAAATAAAATCAATTGTCTACATTTTATAATATCAAATCGAATTCTTAGAAGAACGAATGTGGCTTTACTAGACGGGCGCTACATTTGTTCATTATTTGATGCATATGCTGTAAAATAGCGTCAAGCAATAATGAATTGTAGGATTAGGGATTCAATTTTTAACTGCCTTGACATAATAAATTGGTGCGTTGAGGAAATTATTAAATGATCCATAGGATAAAATTTTAAGGAACCTGCACGTTTAATTTTGGCCCCAGTCTCAACTCATCTCTGTGATAATTGTGATAAATGGAACTGTACATTGCCATCTCTCCATTAAAAAACAAATGGGCCGGAAAATGTTTAAAACGACAGGTTCCCTGCATTTAATGTCCTATCCACTACCCACCAAAATAAAATTAGTTTATATAAATAGATGCGTGGAATAATTGTGTGCATATTTAAATATAGTTGCGTTTAGTCACATTAGTTACTGATAAGAAATAATTTATTGCATATGACGGGATGCGCATATCATAAGTATGATACCATTTCATAAATTAGTTAGATTTTATCTCTATAGAAACTGATTTCTCTATACAGGCGCATAAGTATGAAATAAATGCCACAATTACATTAATTTCGTAAACTACTACTACTTGAAAGCAGTGATTAGAATGTTCACTGAATTTCATGCAATTTGAATGACATATTTTATTAAAGTAAATATTCTGGAACCTCACAGTAATTAGAATCTGTTTTCATGTTATGTAAATTTAGCAAACATAATGTCTGTTGCTATGTTTTACTCGCTCATATGATTAAATGAACTTGGCACGTTAGTAAAAACAGAAATAAAACTAACCAAGGGCATAGTGGAGAATGAGGAAATTTAGTCGAACAGCTACTGCAAATATCCGAACCTGAGACGATTAAGAAGTAAATGCACAACTACAGACATGTCGTATAGTTCTGCCAAAATTAATAGCATTTTTCTAAAACTAGTGTCACGTTCTATTCTGTTTCGACTGACAAAGGTTTTTTTTACACGGGGCGAAAAGATGCCACTCTTGTTTTCACATTATTTATCGTCCATAAAAGTCAACTTAGCTGTATAGCTACACAAATATTTGAAAACAATGTTTTATGACAGAAATGTTAGAGTTGTCGATACCTAACTTAAAACACTTCACTGCAAAATTAAAGTATTTCCCTCAAAATAATTTTCAGGAAATATTAAGCGGGCTCAGAGACAATCCATCTCTTGACTTGCAAATAATTTTGTGAGTATTGTTAATGAGATACTTTAGGATCAAGTGATGATTAGAATCGAGTAGTAGTGACTAGTGAGTCAAAGATGTATGTATACAAGTAAACTGCTCGTCTCACATGCAAATATGTAGAACAAGGCAGTTAGTGTATACGGAGAGTGGTGGTTGTTTGTTGCGGAGTTGCGGATGTAGCTAGTTCACCTCGGAGCTGAAGCTTCTGCTATGAAAGACAAATCCAGACTGGAGATGAGATTGTGCGAGTCACTGACTTGACTGAAATGAAAACTAGAACTTGTTCTCTACTCAATTCTATAGCTCCTCTCAGTTTCTCAGTCTTGGACGTCTGTGTGAAAATCAGCTTACAATAATAAGAGACTCCGGTCGGTGTAAGCCTGTGAGTGAGTAGCCACCACGCATGCAGCCATCCAACCAACACAAATAATATGCAATGAACATGGCCAGGAGAATATTAGATGCAAAAATTTACTGCTAACTGGAGAGGACGATTACTCCTACACTTTGCGAAAATTAACTTTAGATTTTTATTTATTGTGCGTTTTTAAATGTTTTTGGACTTTGAAGATTAATGCCTATAGTTTATAGTCGGGCTTTGAAGAGTTAATGATTCTTTCGCTTTGGCTACCATAAATTGCTGATTTTTTTGGATTATCATGATTAATGTCTATTTTATACTAGTCGAATTTTGTTTGGATAATGATGCTATCGTTTGTGTACTGTACTGTAAATTTTTTTTGGATTACCATCTTTAATGCCTATTTTTTAGTTCAATTTTGTTTTGACAATGACTTTATCGTTTTGTCTACTATAAATTGTTGATTGGATGAGAGATGCACTTTTATCAGTATTGAAATATTTCTATAACCAGAGAAATGACCAACTTAAAAAATAATTTTGCATGACAATTTTCATTACATATTTGAAGCAAACTGTAATTGGTGCTGACTTATTTAGAACTACGTTCTACTTATGTGATAATTAATATTTCCATCTCGTAAGTATCCTTCTTGGAAAGTGTACGTATTTCATTAAACTTTAGTTGAACAATAAAGCTGTGTACTTACTAGTAGGTTAGTATATAGTTCAGCTCATAGTTGGGATTTTAATTCCAATTCAGAAAACTGTTCTTTGTTTTAACGATGCAACATCATGTTGCAATGAATGGACTCCCATGCGCCGACTCCATTCCATTGCTACCTACCTACCTACCACACATCATCGCCATGCCGCACTGTGAACGGCAATCGACAACCACGGAGCTCCAGTCTTGCCTTGGCGTCCTCACCAACAACAACTCTCCTACTGCGCTAGTGCTACTCTACGCTACCATTCTA
>JABASI010001509.1:0-24533 GCA_019776505.1 Tomocerus nigrus
TTACATGTAAATTACACTCTTAATAGTTCACCCCTTAGGGGTGAACTATTAATTTTTCGCACAAAAGGGTATGGTGAAATAATAGTTCACCCGGTCTAATTAATTCGAGTTATACGGTAACTCAAATTATAAATGGAAAAAATCAGTTGCAGGATTGATGTATGATCTAGGGTTTATAGTAGGTACATAAGTTTCCATTCCACAGCAGGTATAGTCCTTTAGTTGGGTCGACTCAGTACTAAATTATAACATATTACTGTTAACTGGGTACGAATAGTAGTATGAGATGTGTTGGTTCGTCTTCCAGTTTTCATGCATGTGTGAAGGAAGACATGGTAGACTACCTACATGTAATTCTCACTGTCTTACGTGAAGAACTCCTTCTTATGCATGCAATCATTATGCTACATGGACAAAATCCCTAAAGTACTAACTCGGGTGGCTAAGTCTTTCGTTTACTGACGTATGCATACCCTGCCGTCTAACTTACTACCATGATACACCTCACTAGCAGAAAAGTATAGAGACTGAAAGAGGAGGTTCTGCATAGTAGTGCTTGCTGATACTATTCACTTCGCTTTCCCCCTAATCTTTTACATTACTACCGATTTTGTTTTAATTAGAATTTCTACTGTAGAAAAAAATCCCTTTTCCCTGTTCACGTGTTTCACCTTTCAACTTAGCTCTATTCTCTCTTTATCGTGCTACATCGCAAAATTTTAGGTAATTTGAATCAATTTCGCCTATATAAGTAAGCAAAATTTAATATACCGGTATATCTACCAACAATTAATTTTACAGATACATATAGTCCCTTTTTAAACTATGTAGTACTAAAGTAGCTACAGATAATACAACAGTTGAGATACAAACGCAATTTTTCTATGCAAAACTAGTTCATAATCTAGATAAGTTTGTGGTCAACAGATTTCAGTGTTCCCTCACGACACTGCAAAAGTACAAATATTTACCAAACTATGATTTACTTTTAGACTGGAAATCTCATTTATGCCAATTACGATACAGGTTTACTGGTATGTGTTCTGTTTCAATTCTTATTGTGTAAAACAAAACTCCATGTATTTTGCAGTGCTTAGTGTCCCTCTGTGTGTTTAACCAGAACGATTTAGTAAATTGTACAAAGTTGAGTTTTCTTTCAATAAAATTATATCAACATGAGTGAGCAAGACTATGAAGACAATGAGACGACATCTCTTCTCGGGAGTTCCAAGAAACGTTATCAAAGTTACGAGGTATGTCTTTAGCTGTTCATTTGTCAGGACAATTTTATTAAAAGTTATTATAAACTAGAGTTACTAGTATTGCGATTTTAGGGAGCTTTCCATGCGCTATGTTCTATATGCAAGAAATTATTGTCTTTAAACACGGAGGAGGTAGCTTATTTGGGTATAGCTTACATAAAATGAACGAATAAGTTGTTGAGGATTAGGCCAACAATGCTGACTGAATCGGTTAATGGACATGTTAAATACTCAATTACATTCAAAATGAAAAAATAATGGACCAAAATTCTTAACATTATCCATTCTCATCCTAATTTGCTATCAGCAGATACTTTACTAAAACATTTATTGTAAAATTGAAACAGAATTACAAAATTACAACATGTTGAACATGGGTGCATTAAATAAATAGACCATTTGACCTCTGTTGCAAAAGATGTATTCTAAAGTATTTGATACGTGTTATACTGGGCAATATAATTTATGGTTTACTTTAGATTTATGTTGAGGCCAAATACTACAACCAACGCTCGGCTAAAGTGACAATAATTACATCATTAACTGTAACATATTATAGTACGCTATTTTGAAGATAGTCTGCATATTATGCACTATGCATGTACCAGGATATTAGATGACTACCTATATAATAATATCTGATGAATGTGCCTAATTGTCTATTACAAGACATGGTTTTACTGGAACTGGTTTTTTTGATGTTCAATCATTCTACTCCGCCTTTTTATTAGAACTCACCTCACAACGCTATCAAAGATACCCTATCCCAATTTCAAACAATGTCTGTGCATTAATTGAATATACTCATATAAAGTAGGTACATACATAAAACAAATCAATTTAAATTACACCTTGTCAAGAGTAAATTCCCTGAGACTACCTATCTGTGTGTCATCCCCTTTTCATATAACCGAAACCGCATTCAGTGGAACCAACTGTAGTTCCTCCAAATGATTCTATTAATTTGATTTGGGTTTCTACCTACATCCACGGTAATTCTTTTGCTCAAATTATGTTTATGCCACACAACGAGTGCAATGATACTAGTAATCTATTGAAAAGTCCGGCATGCTTAATTTACATTTGAATATTATGCAGTGTTTGTGCATGTACACTTTTCTGAAATTGCATATGCAGATATGTGTAATGATTTGATTATAGCAACAGCAACTGCAATTCATATATATGAAGAATGGAAAGACCCAATTATTTAACCAAACATTACACAATAAGAAAAAACATGTAATCCTGACATTTTACATTTCTTCCTTCATGTATCCATTCACTCTAAACTGAAGACAGATTTATTACAGATATCCTCGCTTACATCAACTGCTTACTATTATATTGATAAACATAAAACAACATCGCTTAAGCATAAAAGTAGATGAGTGCATGTAAAATGTATGTACGTATAAATATAAATGAAATGATAATATATGTGCCTACTCAAGCAGCCATGGCCATGGACATTTTTCATTGTGTATATCTTTTCTTTATCACGTCTCATCTTCCACCTGCACTGCTACTGTTACAATTGCATAAGAACTGCATGCACTGAACGGAAGAACTGTTTTATATACTTTAACTTTATTGTTTTATTGCACTAGATATTATTACTATTTGTATTATGTACTAGTAATGTAGTAATTAATACTAATAAAAATGAATTGTTCAAATTGTTATTTGTATTCAGGGTTCCTTTGATCCAGTGTTTGTTAGTCCAAACGATGATTTGACACCTTCGAAGCTTAGATCAGAGCCCATTACGTACACTTGGAAGAATATTAATGTTTGGGTCGGTTCTGATCGTAAGGAAGATAGCACATTTGACATAGAAAAGCTTTGTTGCCATCGGAAGAAGAATAGTGCAGAGTCTAAACAAATTCTCAACAATGGTAACAATTAAAGAATAATTTTCCCATATTCATATTGAACTGCATGTTCATATGAGACTACTAGACTAGTAATGACTGAAACTTAGTTAGTATTTGTAAACTAACCTTCTGCAGATGACATAAAATGTATTTCAAATACAATTGTCTAAAAACCCCTAAAATGTCCACAATTAATTTGTATTGCTTTACTAACCTACTATTACCTATGGGAAATTCACCATTATAAAATCATAAACTTTTCATTATAGTAACGGGAGCTGTACATCCAGGGGAGTTCCTTGCTGTAAGTTTTTTTGTGTTTAAGCTGAACTAAAGTGTTCATGTTACAGTTAGAATGAGAACGAGGTATTGTGGTTTTCATGTAACAATAAGTTATTTGGATGTAATTAGATTTTAGGGGCGAGTGGTGCTGGAAAAACAACATTATTGAACGTTATGACCTATCGGAACACCGGGAAACTTAGAGTCAGTGGGGAACGAGCTGTAAACGGTGTGCCTGTAGACCCTGACATGTTGACGTCCTTGTCAGCCTATGTGCAACAAGATGATCTCTTCATTGGTCTTCTTACAGTCCGAGAACATTTGATATTTCAAGCTTTAGTTCGTATGCACAAGCATATTCCACATAAGCAAAGAATGATACGAGTTGAGCAAGTTATCCAGGAGGTGAGAAAGTTTTTATACTTGTCAGTCAACAAACGATTATTTTTTAAATTAGATTTTTAGGTACACGTTTCGTGTCTAAAGACTATTGTACAACTGTCTAAAAAGATAATGATTTACTACAACTTCATTATACTGATAGAAGACACGAATAATTAATCTTGTAGTAGATACCTTACTAGTTTCAGAGATTGAATTTATTGCTTTTATTAAGGATTCAGAAAAGGCGACCTTGCAAAAAGATCGCTACACATAACTTAAAGTAGTTTCATCCTTTCATCATCCTCTGCTTCTAAATATTATGTGGGCAATGTGCACATATTTAATATACCTATATCTAATTAAAGATGCTTAAATCCTTTTTAAAAAATGTGATGAGCACTTTCACAAAACATGTTAAACTCAATTTATTTGTGTAGCTCGGTTTGGTGAAATGCGCAGAGACCTTAATTGGTATTCCTGGAAGACTCAAAGGTATTTCTGGAGGGGAAATGAAACGACTGGCTTTTGCTTCTGAGGTAAATCAACATTTTTCTTTGACCTTTTCTTCGACCTTTTCTTCAATTTCTGATGTCTAAATGCATAGCTATCTGTATAATATGTTGCAATTTTTCTAAGCAATTTATTACGTATTCATATGTTAAATTTTTGCGAGTTATCAGCACAAATGTGTTCTATTTTTTGTGATGTATATTTTTTGGTCTTTGTATGAGGTATTTCTACATATTATTAAGAAATTCTAATTCAACCTTTTACTTGGATCTAGTTTGTGAATGCATCTACATATGCTATTGTTTTCTATACTATTCATTATACGGATTACCATTTACAATGAATTGCTAATTCCAGACCTGCTTTGCTTACCGAGAAAAAAATACACTCATTGCATACTGCATACCGATGTTGGTGTTTCTATGTGTGCATTCAGGTTCTCACGGATCCACCACTTATGTTCTGTGATGAACCAACCTCGGGGTTGGATTCCTACATGGCACAGAATGTAGTGGCCGTGCTGAAGGAAATGGCATGCAAAGGGAAAACGATTGTATGCACAATTCACCAACCTTCTTCAGAAGTCTACGCTATGTTTGACCGCATTTTATTTATGGCAGAAGGCCGAACTGCATTTCTTGGGGACGCCAAAGACGCTGTTACAATTTTTAAAGAGTGAGTCGCTTTTAGTAATTTATACCCACACTCACACTTGCCCTGATGGATTTTATGTAATATCATCACTTTCCAGGATTTTCCACGGTCATTAATGAATATAATGAATATTATAAGATACCCCATCCCGTCACAGTAGTTTTCATGCTTATAGCTCACATCAATCGCTCCTGTATAAATGCACAATGGCACAAACAAGGCGATTATAAATTATAGGATAGAAAAAGTTATATTTAACGAATTTATTTCTGTTTAAGAATAATAATCTTCTACTTTGACTAATGTATCAACTTTTTATTGTTTGGCTGATGTCCAGTGAACACAAGACAAAGAGAGACTACATGGACGTAGGCCTGTGTACCTATCTGCTTGTTTTAATGAAAACCAGTCAGGATTAGCTTTTATGCAAGCGTGATAAATTTGTTCAGAGATTAACATAAATTATTCCATATCGCTGACTAGGAACGCCAATGTAAATAGCTTTACTTCTTTATTGAATGAAAACAGCACATCAACTTGTCTTTAAGGCTATCAATTGAAAACTATACAACTTTTCAAAAAAATAGCAGCTCTTTTAGCTACATATCCCGTATATACGGTTCATGGAGAGCTCGTATAGATGATTTCGTATATGCGGGTGTGTAGAAATCGTATCTGGAAAAGGAGAGATCGTATATGCAAATGGATATTATATGGTATCGTCGTGTAAGTGGTTTATAGGGCAGAGGGCAGTCAGAGTCAGGATCAACAATTATCCTAAGGGTCCTTTGAATGAAGTAGAAATTGCACTGGAAGGCATGCAAACGCTATCAGAAGAAGATTTTCTGTAAAGTACCCAGATATGATATCTCCATTTGCATATACGATCTCTCCACATCCAGATGCGATTTCTCTATATCGCAATATACGAAATCATCTATGCGAGTTCCCCAATACCGTATATACATCCATATGTCATACCCTTGAAGTATTTGCCAGAACAGAAACATTACGTAAATTATGTCAAGTGTTATGTAACTTGTTAAGTGAGAATGGTTTTACAGACACACTTATAAATTGAATGTCTAATTTAGAGAACTACCTAGTTAGGACATTCTTGTTCAAATGCTTTTAAAGTTTTAGGGTACACTTAATTCGCAGTGTAGATTATACAACAAAAGATTGACACTGACAGATATGCTGTGTCATTCCCATTTTGATTTGTGCCTTGTACCTATTGCCGTATGTTTGACATGGTTTGACATATTGCAGACATGGATTCCCTTGTCCGCCTAATTTCAACCCAGCCGACTTTTTCATCCAGACATTAGCAATTCAACCTGGAAATGAAGATGCGTGTAGAAAATCCGTCAAACACATTTGTGATTCATATGAAAAAAGTGATGCTGCTCAGAAAATCGCGGTAGGTTTCTGCTAAAGGAATAAAGCATTACTTCTTCCCAGACATATCCTGGAGTAATTGTCAATTAAACGAAGTTACATAATATATTATTTCTAGAACGATACTCAGGAATGCCAAACTCAAAGTGCCGAATTTTTAAAAATGCAATCCTCCTTAAGAAATCGTTCACCTTATAAAGCATCGTGGATGACCCAATTTAGGGCAGTTTTATGGCGTTCTTGGCTAACTGTAATGAAGGACCCAATGCTTTTAAGAGTTCGTGTTCTTCAAACTGTGGTAGGTAGTAGGTAGTGAATGAAAATGTTTTTCTTATTATTTTTATTGTTTTCTCCTTTCTATAGCATAATGTATGGTTTGAGATTTTAACAATAAGGTATACCATTGAATAAATATGCAATTTTATTGAATTGCTACTTTAGCTCGTCTCTTTGTTACTGGGCATCATATTCTTTGGCCAAGAAATGAACCAGGATGGGGTGATGAATATAAACGGAGGTTTATTTCTACTTCTTACAAATATGACCTTTCAGAACGTTTTCGCCGTTGTCAATGTAAGTCCCGATATAACGTTATTTCTTGGCTTATTTTGCATTTACACCTTCATATTTAAAATTGTCTATCAAAACTTCACGTTAGAATCGCACACATTTACTTAATCCCTAAATCCCTTTGTGAATATGACCTTTTCAATATACTTTCTAATAGTCACTATGATATGTGATAGAAAAAAGCCAGAAAAACTGGATTACATTATACTTTCAGCTTAAGCTTTCTTTGCACAAGGTTAGGTATTCCAATGATTGACAAATAAGATAACAAAGCGTGTACGACTCTTGAAAAGGAAGAAGGACTACACTACATCTAAGATTAACTTGACAGATTATCTCCAGTGTAGTCACTTGTTTTACATAAGTAGGTATATAGTCCAGTTCTTTCATCCCCTCTTGATTCCAGTTCCAATTACTATGCATGAGGGTTTTGCCTTTCTAGTTTCCTGTACTCATTGTGCAATTTGCGACTTTGAGACTATAGTATTTCTTTTAACGTTTTACGGCAGTAGTATCAATTTTTGTAGCATTTATTTTAATTACTGTATTCAAGACAGTGTAGTTATCTTTTATCGTCATCAGTTATCACTTATCACACTTCCACTACTACTACCCCCACTGATTTATTGCACGCCATTATAAAAACTTGCATTTCTGTAATGGAAATTCATTGTACACTACGCAAACCCAAAGGGCTAAAATAATTTATTCGTAGCTTTCAATGTATTACCGTATTTGCATTTTCTGTTTTAAATAATGTTCTGAGAATTTCCAAGTGAATTACATGTAAAAGTATATACCGTACCGTATAGCTCGAATTAGTTCACCTGTATGAACAATTGTTTCCCCACTGCCTTTAGTGCAAAAATAGTTCACCCCTGGGGGATGAACTATGAAGAGTGTAATTTACATGTACATTTGGTTTTCGGTGCCAAAATACAATAGTTCACCCCCGGGGCGCAGGAGGATGAATTACATACATACTTATATTTTATATAGCAGGTGAATTAATTCGAGTTATACGATATGATAGTGCCTATAGCTAAATTTCGCACTAAAAATTGATCTTAAACATCTCAGTTAAATCAAGCAATATTACATGAAGCTGTCTTAACAGGTTTTTTGTTCTGAAATACCGATTTTTCTACGGGAGCATTTCAATGGAATGTACAGGACTGATGTGTACTTTCTATCAAAAACTTTAGCTGAACTTCCACTTTACGTAGGATTTCCAATTGTGTTCACTTGCGTTTGTTACTACATGGTCGGGTTTAACCCAGAATTTCATCGCTTCCTAATTACGTGTGGGATAGTCGTGTTGGTTTCCAATGTGGCCTGCTCGTTTGGTAAGGAATTTCTTAATTTTTTGAAATTCTTCTTATAATTGCCATTTTTATTGAATGCAGATTGATACTGAAAAGGATTCGTCAATAATTGTCTAAGACCTTTGTTGCTTAATTTATGCTGATCAGAGAGTGTAACCACAAAAAGAGTTTTGTGTTTCAAGATAATGATTAACATTACGTTCTGCCTTTCTAGGTTACATGATTTCCTGTTTAGCCACATCTACAACTATGGCCTTGTCCATCGCTCCACCTTTTATTATCCCTTTCATGCTTTTCGGAGGCTTCTTTCTCAATAAAGCGTAAGTTGATTTTCCTTACTTTCAATCTTGTTACTATTTAGGTAACTAATAGTACAACTGCATATAAGCCCCAGCATTAATCGTAGTAGCATCCTGCAAATAATAATAGTCTTTAGTTTTCCTTAACTAAAGAGGAGGGTAAAAGAACTAACAAGTGTTAGTAATTGTCGATTGTAGTATTTGGAGGAAAATAATGCACTAGTTGCTAATTTGCATATTAAAATGTCTCTCCAATCACGCGAGCAACAACTACTATATCTTTAAAATATCCAGAAATTGACCAGAAAAAAGTTTCGTGTGGATTCTCTTGAGGACCTACGCTGTGATAACACTTTTAACAACCTATATGTAATATGTAAATTGTCAAAACAAGTTATATCTTACGGTGAAGAGCTTTATGCAAATAATATTGCAAATTAGTGGCATAATGAAAATACAATTGTATTGTTTCAATGACAGAGTTATTTGTTTGAATAATCTAACTGCATCTGTCAGTCATTCTTCAACCCACAAATCTGTGTTCAAACTTAAAAATCGTAGTGTATTTCTTCTTCGTGCGCTCTAACAACTACCAGATCTTTACCCCCAAGAGATTTATGACACTCTTCATCTTCGGGAGGCAGTGTATAGTTAGGAAAACTACATTAACTATAGCGGTGCCCCTTTTAAAAGTTCTAAAATGGAAATTGTACCTTTTAGTGAAATTGGTAATGAGCGTGAGCATCGAGTTAAGGGATGACAAGTTGTTCTTAATGTTTGCATTAAATGATTATGTTGTCACGTTTAGGTCCGTACCATCCTTCTTCGTGTGGATTAAGTATTTATCTTGGTTTTTGTACGGAAATGAAGCCTTGTCTATTAACCAGTGGGACGGAGTGGAGTCAATCGATTGTAATCGGTCTAACCAAACCTGCCCTGGGAGCGGTGCCATTGTCCTTGAGACTCTCGATTTCCATAAGGTTAATTACAGATACCTACCTATGCGCATACTTATTACATTATATTATTACCTACTTAAATTACTCTGCATATTAAAGTCACGTTAGCTAACATTTTGTTCTCTTCAGGGGTGTACTATATCAACCAACTGCATTGCATAATTACATAATTACATAACACATACACAACTCTTTAAAATTCACAGCAGGAATTTCTACTGCTATTTCCTTTGAGCCTATACATACATACTTCTATCCTCTTAAACTCCTAAATCATTCTGCATTCTCTTACACCAAATAACGTTCCTATGTGCAATGACAATAGAACTACGGAAATCAAATATCACCGACTCCTGACTCTCTTTAGTCTCTTTCATATTTCATTAAGATTCTCCAGGATGATTTATGAACTCAATTAAAACTTTGTTTTGATAACATTATTAAGGTACTTAAGTTTTTGGATCTCATATATTGCTTATGCTCTGTTAATACGGCTGTTTAATTTTCGAAATCGGATTGCTAACTTTTTATTGTTTGACACATCCATTTTTTAATTATTTTACTCAGCTAGGTACTTATTTCAATGAAGTGTGTTATATTATAAGTGTACCTAAGTACATTTATTTTTAGGTTTTTCTTTCCGACATACACACGCATACATTCTTTGAAAGAATTATTGTCACATAGTACATTGTCAATATATTCCGCATAATGTGTCCTCGGAAGATTTGCAGTTTTTCCATGTACAAAAAAGCCATAAAGTTATGTAATAGTATAATCGAGAACAGTAGTAAGTTTTTGTAGGAACACACTATGAGATAAAACAAGGCTAAGCGAACCGAAAGTTGTTCTATTGTTCAACATGTGGAGAGGTACCATTTATTATTATAAATTCATGTAGCGAACTGGGGTTGTTGTGTACTTGTATCTCTGTGTAGTGAACCAATGTCTTACATAAGTGTAACAAGGTAACTTCCCAAACTTAACATAAGCTGATACTACTGATTTACTTATGGTCCACGTATTCATATCCAGCACTTCCCATCCAAACATTTTTCATTTCTGCTTCATTGGAGGACGCCAAGCAAGGAGGACACATTATTCATACTTTTACTTTGCATCAGAATATTTAGAATATCACATTTCCATTTCTTTCAATTTTCCAGGCTAAAGAATTTCATTCTAAAGGTTCATTATAAAGTCAGGTCTTAGGCAAAAAAACATAATTTACATATTCTGTCTTGCTAAATTATGGCAATAAATTGTCGAGGTGGAAAAAACAGCAAACAAACGCTTCTCCATGGCTTGTAAGCGTATTGAATCGTAAGCAATTTGTAAAAAAGTCTTTGATCTGTTCTGTTTTGCAGGATAACTTTTCATACGACATCATTGGTCTGGCGCTTTTGATGGTTGGATATCGCTCCGTGGCATTCCTAGCACTGTTATCCAAAACGTACCGGAAAACCTAAAATTTTGTCAACCATAAAGTCATGTAGATACTTGTGTGCAACTGCATGCGTGTGTACGTAAATCTGTGCTACATATTTCTACTTATATCCAGAATGTAACTATATCATACATTAAACGTATATGAAATGAATGCTTTATTTCTAGTGTGTATTGTATATGTACCATGTACTTGTATTTTGTGTACTATGAATGACCGTGTTGTAATGAATAAATACGTAACCTTAAAATCCAAAGTGAGGAGTTACTAATATACTAATATGGTACATACTCAGATGTCAGATTTAATATATTCATAAATGGATGAAGGTAATCGTTTCATACGACACATAAAAAGTTGATAAATGGTAAATGACAGCATCCTGTATGATATACCCAACCACCCGGAGGACAGAGGGAAATGAAAAATGAAACATAACACCACTCCCTTATTATTAATTCTTCACCTGATGTTGAAACCGAAACCACACAAGACAAGACTGTCTGAACCACGTTACTTAATAGTCCAGAACAAATTACATTGTGCTCACCTAGATATGTCAATGTCACACAGCCACAAAAGTTTCAATTTGTTAATTGGTTCCTTTTTGTAGTTCTGTGTGTATCGGCAACAGAATTACTGATTAGGTAACGCGAATTCTAACACATCGTCCCAATATTAATTTAGTATGTATAATGGTAATAAAAATTACTAATAAAAATTAATATGTACCATGATTTTTTCAGTTATGGATTTCTTCTCTATAAACTTGAAGTAAATCTTTACTTGTTATGCATCAATCTTTAAGATGGAATCTCCTCTTTCCAACGGTGTTAGCCACTTTGTTCTGTTTAGTGTAGTTCTAGATTTTTTTAGCTTCCAAATGTCTGTACATTCTTTCTGATACCCCTGTACATCGTCGACAACTTTGTTCCGAAGTCCTAGTGGTCACCCTGCTTTACGCAATGAATGAAGAGCAGTTTTCCCTTCATTAATTTTAGATTTGTATATTCATCTTACGTTCATTCAAATAAGCCGAACTAATAAATGATTTCTTAAACATAACTAGCAACAAACACATCTGTGAATATTGCTCTTCTTGCATTGCAGTGCTAACAATATTATTATTTGCAGTACAATTTCCCACTACAGTTAAACAAAAGTTATCTCAAGCTTAGACAAAACCTAATACAAATATTAAAATTGACATCACCATTGAATCCCACAATATAAGTATTTTTTGATATTGCTGAATAACTAAAGTCAATTTAAATGGTTGAAAGAAAAAGTAATATTTTTCTCTGTTCAGTAGGCAGCTGACAAAAAACTGTTACCTTATCATTTCTTATGCAGTAGGCATGTTAAAGCTTATAATAGCTAAACCGATTCTGCAGAAACAAAAAATATATATTTACATAATCATTGATGATACTATGAATAGCTCACATGAAACATAAAAATAAGCATTCACGAGACATAAAATATTATTTATTATGCATTCAACCAATCAACCAACCCAGCCGTTCCAGCCAGGGACACCTTAACTCTAGCCAGTCTACAAGTAAATTCTGAAAAGGGCTATCTTGCTATATAGGCTTATCCCTATATAAGGCTCTGCAGCATGAGAAGGAAAGGAATGCATAACAAATAGTATAAAACTGACATAATTTATTGAGATTAATAAAGAGAACTATGTTGACACACAGAAATTTTCTAAGTATACATAAATTCTAAGTGCGGCTTGTCGTGTATTACAGATATTAATACTTAACATAACAATGGTAAACTACAGGGTTTTTTAAATGGTTAAACGGGCTCGGCATTTCATGTGTCCATGAACGCTATATGATCGCAATGATCTTATCGTCTAATGACAGCATTTAGAATTGCAGTGGAGTACTTGTTTTGTATGTATGTTTATCAGGAAAACACGTTGATTTATAAAACAAGCCATCCCTAGACATTTTAAAAATTGCATCTCCGATGACTCCGATGCAATTTCAATGAACATTTGCATAAAAATTCATTTAACCATTTACTGTAATTGGTGCATCAATAATTTGCTACATGGCCAAAATAACATAAATAAACTGGTCTAGCAGGTTGGAGATAACAATCAATCTACGATAATTAAAGATTGGCTAGCCTACTACTTGTCATTTAGCTATATACTTTGAATTAGTTGCAAGAGAATCGATTAGGGCAAAATAAAAGGTTTTCTATCAACTCAATTGCCTTGCCATTATAACTATGTAGCTATTGTAAAGCCTTAAAACTAGCATTTGAGAATAATTTAGTTTTCTTTGATGTAAGCATATTTAATTAACTGAGAATGAGAAGCTGGTCCTGTGTAATAAGGTTATTAAATGATTAATCAAGGTTACGGCCCAACAAAATCGTTACATAACAAAATTGAATTCATCTTACACCTTATGTAAGGCAGTAGTAATAGTATAGTAGTACCTAGGTATGTAAATTTATTCTAGATAAAAATTAACAAATGTACCATTGTAGCTAGATACTTAGAGCTAATAAACTGACTAGTTCACTTACTTACGGTGTTGAATTCAGTGCGTATCTAAACTATCGTCGTATGATCGCGTATGTGCATTGCATGTTCATTCTATACAGGTAGCAAAAAAAGCATGTCAGGAAAATAAAACCAGTTTCCATTTTATGTTTCTGTCTCCAGTGTTTGAGTGGACACTCTACGAAGAAAAACACGGAATTTTTTTCACAGCTTAAGCTTTAAGCATGCCTTATTGGCTATGCAGATAAGAAAGGCATTTGTGCACTTTTAAGAATGCCTTGTATTTATCGTGATAACTAATGTTACATAACAGAAAGGAAGCCTAACGAGTTCTTATTTCGTAAGCTTAAATAAGCGATATAATAGCATCCTTACTTTACGTCAAAACTCAAGGAGTTTATTATAGGTAGGCTTCTTTACGCACAAACTTTGCATTGACTTGTTCGTGAGTTTCGGATTAGCTCCATAAAACCATTTAGACGCATTTGTTTGAACGTAAAACGACTTTGTGAGTTTTCTTCAACCCCTTAGTTCATATTTTTATGCAATTGTAGATCTGGCCTTATATAGGAGTATAGATATATGAATAATGGACACCTGAATGTTCTTTGTGAACCATATTTCAATCTTTCTATTAAAGGTGATGATAGCCTCCAATATATAGCTGATGAGAACATAAATTGAAAGTTTGTCTTGATTCTTGCAGATATATCCTGCATTTTCCAATTATTCAATCAATTTTTATGTTATATAACTATGCATGCCTCAGAGCAGTGTAGGGCAGAAAAGTACATGTCTTCTACATTTACATAACGGAGGATCAAAAGCAACCCACAAGGAAAATCATTTTTAAATTGCTTTAATAAAAGCAATAAATATAAAACAAGCTATGCACGCATATAAGCAAAAAAATTTAAAAATTGCTACGAGAGCAAAATGTAATGTTGTCATTGCAGATAATGCATAATCTTTGCAATTTCAGCAAAAACTACTTGTTATTAGCTCAACCTTGACCATGACCATAGTCTATTTGACTATGTAGCAAGTTCTTAATAAATAATATTCATAGGTAGATCCGATTTGTAGATAAAACCACTAAAAGTGCTACCATTCTCAAAATGATGATAGGGAAATACATGCAAAAGACAGTAGCTTGCATAAGCCTGAAAGCTTGTATGTTATGTAACATAATGTACTTAGGTAGTAGGTGTCTAATAAATGGTTCCCAAGCAATTCTAAAATTTTAATAGTATGCCATGTCTTGTCTGAGAAGTGTCTAGAAGGCGAAGGACGTCTGGTCAAAAGTTAAGAGGAGGGATGCAATAAATAATTACATGATTTCGTTAGAAAACAATAACGAGGATTGGAAATGGGCGAAGTAGAGCCGGTTGTAAATAATTTTTGTGATGTTCTTTCGTTTGTTTTGTAAATATATACCTTATCGATATTCCTTATTATGGAACCATAGTGTGCTAGAGAAAAAATTCAGATTCTTATACATATAAATGGCAAGAAGTTAATAGCCTCTTTTTAGGCGGCATAGCATTTCTTTTCCCTCACCCGTTCTAATACTAACCATTCAGTACCGTGCATGCGTTGACTCAACAATGAAAAATATATCTATACATTCTATCTGAATACAACAATGAACCAAGGTTGAGCTCTATGCATCTGCTGGACAGTCGATTCCGATGGCGTGCATGATTCTGCAAGACATTATATAACAATGCGCCTGGCATTGTAAAAACTACATAAATAGTAAAGGAGTTTCATTACGATATTATCTATCGTAACATTTAACTGGACGAGCCGACGAACGGACTGGCAAAGGATGAAATGTAAGGTGATTTAGATCAGGAAAGGAAGCTAACACGAATGTTCAGTCCTCTGAAAAGAAACCAAAGAGTATCCTTTCAAAGCTCCGAGTTAAGTCTGCGTATTTTATTTAGTTTGCATGATTGTAAAGAGGATGTTAGTTGTATTCTTATTACAAGTAGATATTTTCTTATTGCCCAAGTGCCAGGCCAGTAGACTCTTCCTCTTATTGTTCAAGGACGCGATATATAGCTAATGTATATCTAGGGAATTTAGAAAAGCCCTATTAAAATTCAGACCTACTGCTAAAACAATTATTGAAATGGTATTATAAATTCTTCCTTAATTTTATATTACGCTATATAATTATCACTCTTTCTGGCCCGCAAAGTTCACCTGACAGGTGGGATGTTTTTTCAGTACGTATGTACATTTCGTGATTCCCTTTCATCATTGAGGGTGATGTTTCATTAATATTCAATTTCAATTCTATTATTTTAACACATAAAGTACGGTAAGTATCTTGGGTCAAAAATTCTACAGGGAATAATAAATTGCTAATTTTATTCTTTGAATATCCATGATTTATTGAGATGACAGATTTTAGCCAAGTGCAGCATACTTAAAGAAGTTACAAGTAATAACTTTTAAAGGGTGTGATTTTGTTTTGTTAAAAATAAAACTCCGCATGTTTAGACAACGCTTGTGTATTTTTGAATTGTACATTAACCAATTTTCTCAATTTTTGTATAAAAATTGGCTAGAGATATTTGGATCTGAATTAGCTATATAAAAAATTTATGGTGCTGGTGATGGCTCATGATTATGATGATCATTTATTGCTCATGAATTACACACATTAAACATTTTTTTTATTTTTTTAGCTGAAATATTCGTGATAACAGGTATACTGTATGCGGAACTGACAACAGAATGTCCAATTCATGAAGCCATATTGATATGTATCTATACTTTACTATTCCACGAGTCAAAATACTCACATAAAATGAGCACACAACAGACTTCCACATGTAAAAGCGAAAATCAACTTATTTAATGGGATATTCTACTCTTATTTCGAAGCCTTATTCTCCCTTTTCCAAACGAACTGTCAGTTTTTATATCTCATTTTTAGCATCACTTCACTCAGATAGATTTTCAGGTTGAAATATGATCCCTTTTTATTTTTTGCTTTTAATCTTGTGTGGTTTTGTGATTTGTGATGAGTGAGGGAAGAGTTGCGAGTTGCGACCGTGAATATTACATGCTATGTAGTTCTCTTTATGTCAATGTTGATTCAATTTGCTTCAGACTCAGACGTCAGTTCAGAAGAGATACCCATGGACAGTCATGCATAGTATCCCAACACGGAATAATGATAATTTCTTAGCTGACACGTTGCCCTTATATACAGCTGTATGTACTGCACCTTACCTATAATATTATGCATCCTTTCTAAGGGATACTGGAAATGGAAGAATAGACTTTGCTGACTATGCTGACGGAAGATTGTTAAGATAACTAGCAAACATGAGATTTCATGAGAAAATTTTCTGAATTTGTGTTAAGCAGTTATCTCAAAGCATTACAATAAGAAATATGATGTAAAATGTTACATTCATTCTGGAAATATTTTTTATTTATTTTGCCTTAGTGAATGTGAGTTCAAGATTTGAAAGGCTCATGAAACTTGACTTGAATTCTAGTTGAGTGACTCTCCCATGGAGTTGTCAGATTACAATGTAGATATATTATTATTATTTCTCAAGCATCTCAGCTCCCCCAACTCATCCCTTATAGAATTTGCATTTCATTCGAAATGTATAGATACATAATATTACGCAGAAGTCTGGAATGCTAGATAATAACAAAGAATTGTGTTCTACGGTACTTGCATGCAGTATGTATACCCTGTGGTTTTGTGTAAGTACCTACTTATAATAATGATAGTACCTACTCGTGTATGTATGTGAATGTGTGGCATAAATTATCAATTATCATACACGTGTGCGGTCAGTGCGGTGTGCTGGCAATAATAACTAGTATTGCACATTACCCGTATAAAATAATTTCTTCGGATTTTCTTGATCACCAATGTGAGTGCAGCTATCATTATAAAATACTAGGCTCAGGCTCAATGAATATCAGTCTTACTAAAGTTTCAGGAAATGCTTCAAAATTGACCCTGATACAGAAAGGCGCATAGGTATGTATTGCTTTATTGCAAGCTTTAATGGAATTCATTTGTCATTTGTTGTACCTGTTCCATTCACTTGTCTTCCTACAAGGCAAGGAGTTGTTAAACTATAATGCGCACGGAGAAAAAGTACTGCAATTTATCTTGTGAAGTGCATTGGGGAAAACGGTGCCGCATGCCGCGGCGTGGAGCCGGCGAAAAAGGGTTTTACGTTTACAATGTGATGTAATGTAACCAGCAGTTGCATGACTCTACTGTCTACAGTACTGTAGTGACTCAGGTTAGAGTAGGCATCTAAAAGAAAAAGAACAATAATGCTTGAGATATTGCTATACGTGTTTCAAACCCGAGAGCTGATTAGCTACTTATAATATTCTCTTTTTTCAGTGAATTTAAGAAAATGGTTTGTCTCATATGTTTTGAAGCTATGTTTGAAGCCTCTGTCAGGTAGTGCAATTCCATGTGAAGTCCCTAAAATGATGTGAATCCGACTTTGTTTAAAAAATAATGAAATTAATTTTTGTAATATAATATTACGTTTTATACCTGCATAGACAATTAATTTACCTAGGTAGTCGACTTTTTTTCAAGTCGAGTTGTAAGTTAAAAAATTTTCTCTAAGCCCTGGCAGTTGTTTAATTGGCATTAGAGCATTCTTCCTTCCACATAGCAAATAGGATTGCAACTCTTTGGTTGGACAAGTTACTAGATTCATCCGTAAATTAATTATCTACCTGTGCGTAGACCGTATTACAACAGTATTGTAAAGTGCATTAGTAAAAATGCTCGTACATTCTTACATAGTTCATTTCATAGTAATCTCCTCGTTGCGTGCTACAAAAGTATTCAACTCAGAACTCAGAAGTCAGCCTGAACTATCTAATACAATAAAACACTGCAACCGTGCGTCCGTACCTATATAGCTATGGCTAGAAGCAAAGCTGCTTGTTCATCCTGGACAAAGTAGAAATGAAATGGACATAAAACTAGTTGTACAAAAGGGATTCACCTGCTTAGTTCTCCTACCTACCTGTACCTCCCTGCAAATTGTGGCTACTAAGTTAGCTTCCTATACATTTTATGTACTCTGTATATATCCATAGCTGTTGTGTGGTTATGTAAAGCACACGTTTCAGTTCGTGAGTATCGTGAGTATCTTATTGGTGTGTAAATGTGTGCAAACTTATATCTTACCTGGGTAAAATTCTACTAGTCCATACACAATTCAATTATGAGTTAAGAGTACAATTACCAGCTACATGTCCAGCAGTACTATCTATCGTGGAATTCAACCAACGCAAGTTTACATAAACAGTTTATACAATTTTTTTGTCCAGATTTAACATTATCGTCTTTTTGGCTAATAATTAGATAGTTTGGGTCCTTACCATTTGTCGATTTTGGTATAGATTAAAGTTTAACAAGCCAAAAGTAATAGAGTTCTGTGAGTAAACTGTGTAATATTTTTGTTGAAATTCCGTGAATTCATTCACTGTGCGCAAGTTGAGACGGAAGATATTGTATATAAACTAGTCGTTAATGCATTTGCGATAAGCTTTCATAAATAGCCCATATTAATTGGTTCTCGAGTAAAATGAATTTAAGCGTAGCAATACAAAGGACAACTTCTGTTTCAAGTATTCAGAGTGATGATTCTGACCCAGTCACAGCCCTTAATACAAGCAATGACGAATATAATATGGGAAGCAGAACCCCTGATTCTCCTGGAAGCGATCATGTAAGTCTGAGTTTTAATTTAAGTATTTATCATTATGATTATCAAATAAGATAATGAACATTTTTTGTCAATGTTGAATTGGACACTTTAGAGATATACGGTTCTATATGTACATTAAAACTGAGTTCTTTTACCGATTATAGTTGCCGCTAATGGTCCGACCAAAGAAATATTCCACATCTTTGGACACAAATGAAGGTGTAACATTGTCATGGGAGGACCTCAGCGTTTACGTCCCGGTAAAGAAGCATGGACTTTGCCGACGTCAAGAAAGACACAGACCATTCAAACGTGTTCTAAATAATGGTTGGGTATATTTTATTAATTATTTATATGTAGTTTCAGTTTCAATTCAATAGTGAATGTAGAATCACATGTTTTGATTTCACAAATATTGATAAAAACTTTAGTGACTGGAATTGCGTATCCTGGAAGTCTCATGGCCGTGATGGGAGCTTCGGGAGCTGGAAAAACTACTTTAATGAACGTTTTAGCGTATCGAGCTCAAGGTAGCAGCATTTTCTTAATTTTGACTAAGATGAATATGAATATACTAATATGAATTAAGTATTGGATGGTTCGATTTCGATGTACGTACCCTTCAGCGTTTAGGATTACAGCTTGTACATATAATACATTCACATTCAAATCAATCTTTTTGAACACATCGAACCTTAGTGAGAATTCTACAGAACAGTAAACCAATGAAATTCGTTTTAAATATCAATAACAGCATTAATTTATTATTGCATGTATACCATACCTATTCTGTATTTATGCTACATATTATGTACATGTAACGATGTAAGGATGTAACGGACATAGTATATCTGTCAAAATTCTCTTTTATATGTCATGGATCAAGTGCAAATTATTTTATTTCTAATAATTCGTAGAATGCAGCTACATAGAACTTCCGTTTCAGTGTATAGGTATCTATTTGGATTGACGATATGCTTTTGCGAATATTCATAGGTGATGTAGCAATGGACGGCGACATTAGACTCAATGGGATTCCTGTAGGAAAATTCATGAGCAAAGTAACTGGATTTGTGTATCAGGAAGACTTATTTATCAAAACTCTTACTGTTGCCGAACATCTTAATTTCATGGTAAGAAATAAAATTTTGAAATAAAGTTAATAAACATCTCCAGAAACTTGCTCTCCTAGTTTATATCGTTTTGAATATTGTCCGAAAATACAAAACCCTGTACCCTGATTTATGTAATGGCTTTAGACCGAATGTCGACCGAGCCTTATCGATACATTTTGACTCGATTATAGTATGTAAATGAATTGACCACGCCTAGACCAACCGATGAGCAGAAAGAATAAAGCTATTAGTAAATTATTGATGCAATTCACGACGTAAGGCAAAAAATACAATCTTATAGACCCTGTAGTCTCGTCTCAGCATGCAATCTTTTGAAATTGAAATGCACCTGAGTTTTATTCATGAGTTCTGTATTGGGGCATAGTTAGATTTAAACCCAGCTTATATCGAATGTATATTATATCTTGATGAAGTTCACGAGTACACCTTTTACTTCTAACATCATGTATTGATACTGATGACTGAAAAATGTACCGGTTAAAAAAGTAACAATTCTATGAAATATTTAAGAATGTCTGCCTAAGTATAGGTAATTTGATATTTCGGGTATTTCCCGCAGATGTTTTCGACCTGAATTTCAAGAATTTATCCCATTATTGAGTAAAATTGTTTTTCTGGAATCATAATTATCAATATTTTGTCTCTAGACCAGAATGAAATTGGACAGACGACTTGGAAAATGGGAAAGGCAGCGTCGTGTTGAAGAGTTGCTAATTGAGTTGAACTTAAAGAAATGTGAGCACACGAGAATCGAAGGACTTTCTGGTGGAGAGAAAAAAAGGCTTGCGTTTGCATCAGAGGTATAAAAAACGTCAAGTATTAGATCCTTGACAGAAGAAAGATAATGCTGCGGTTGACATTTTGACATGTTACAAGGAACACCGAGCTTCATTTCATTTTGTTAATTATGTGTGACTACATTTTTTAGGTGCTGACAGATCCAGCTCTACTTTTCTGTGACGAGCCGACAACTGGATTAGATAGCTTTTCTGCCCAGAAAATAGTGACAATGATGAAAAAATTATCTGCAAAAGGAAAAACGATAATATGTACAATTCATCAGCCATCCTCTCAAGTTTTTGCAATGTTCGATCATCTTTGTCTTCTTTCGGAAGGGCGCACTGCTTATTTAGGGGAAGCTACGGGGGCATTAGATTTCCTGCGTAGTATGAACTTTATATGTCCCGAGCATTATAATCCAGCGGATTTTTTCATACGAACGTTGGCAGTCACCCCTGGTAGAGAAGAAGAAAGCAGAAAAAATATCAAAAATATATGCGACACCTTTGCCATTTGTCCTATAGCTAGGGACATTGAAGAAAAAGTCAGAGGGGAAAGAAAGAATTCCGAATTTTTTACAACATCCACATCCAGTATGAGTTCAGATTCGGTAATGCATTTTATATTACTGTTACCCGAAACGCGTCAAATATGCTATACTTATTTACAGATTTATAATTGCATAATTTACTTAGTTTGCAGATCAGGGCATCCTAGGGGGCCACATGTAAGTGTGTCATAATCATAATTAGTAAATCAGACAAAATACTAACATATTTACAATTGTACCTACAACTATTGCCCTCCTATTTCAGTCGTCGTCCTCTTTGGCTAACGCAAGTATTTTGGCTAACATGGAGAAATCTAATTGAGTCTTCTCGAAACCCAAAGATCCATATTGTCAGAACAATTCAAAAAATTGTAAGCTCCTCGATCCTTAAAAGACACTTTTTGTTCTACGTGCATTCGCACAAACTGAAAAAATCAATTGATATGTCAAACGGTTCTCTCCTTCAGGTACTAGCACTGTTAATAGGATTTTGCTTTTTTGGAGTAAAAATGGATCAAAAAGGAATACAAGATGTTCAAGGCGCTCTGTTTGTGTTCATTACAGAAAATACTTTCCCATCCATGTATGGAGTACTGCACGTAAGTTTTACACCTTTTCCGAATTCCCGTAAAGGGGAGTAAGTTATTTAGACTAGAGGATAGCAATTTCTCATGAAAATTAAAGAAATATTTATTTATGTTTCATGTACTCGACCCCTTATCCAATTCTGTTTTGCTGTTTCAGGTTTTCCCTTACGAGCTTCCGATTTTCCTCAGAGAAAATAAAAATGCACTGTACCGTGTGGATTCCTATTACATAGCAAGAATGCTTTCTCTTGTGAGTTTATCAGCTACTACTGTGAATTGTGAATTAGTTGATTAATACTATCAATATTCTCGTTTTTTGCTTACTATTAAGACATTTACCTAACTAACTAACTACTATCAATATTTATGAATATGTTGTAACGTGATATTTATGTGCGATACAGCTTCCAGGTTTCATCATCGAGCCTATGATTTTTGCAACAATTGCTTATTGGATGGTGGGTCTCCGTGCAACATTTGATGCATACTTAATGACATGTGTCATAATCCTTTTGACTGCCAATACTGCTGCAGCTTGTGGTAAAATCTGAGATATACCACTTTTATTATGTCTGTACATATAAAGATTTGTGATAATGAACAGCTAATTCTCTTTCAGGGTGCTTCTTTTCGGCAGCATTTGACAGTGTCAGTACAGCAGTAACTTGTTTAATTCCCTTCGACTACATATTAATGGTCACTGGAGGTCTTTTCATTAACATAGGGTAGGTACCTTACCCTATGTCGTGCTATGTGTACTTAAAAATTGGATGTAAATTGTTTTTTCAATTTTGATAAAACTTGAATTTCAGAACAATGGGAGCTTATGTAGCCTGGACAAAATATTTATCCTGGTTTATGTACGCAAATGAAGCTTTATCCATTACACAATGGAGAGGAGTAACGAACATTAGTAAGAGCATTCTTCAATACTGTGTCCTAAACATGTTCATCAGCAAAAGGAAATGTACAAAGACCTAATTTCATGTTTCTTTGATGAATTTTTTAGCTTGCGATGCTGATCCAAACATTCCTTGTATTACAACCGGATCAGACGCACTAGCAGCCAGAAGTTTTATTGAAAGTCATTATCCCATTGATTTCATTGGTCTTGGGACATTGTATGTAATATTTCATACTGGAGCGTTTATTTCCCTGCTAATTAAGAGTCAACGAAGGTAATTGTACGTATGCACATACAACGAGTCCTAATCAAAGCCGATGTTAATTATATACATGCATTTTATATGAAAAATTAGTATGTATATAGAGTTCGTTTTAATACAATAAATCAGTTCGAAAAATACTTTGTGTGTATCGTATGATTTCATAGCTTCGCCTTAGTCTCCAATCTCTAATCTCTCCAATGCACAATTTTAATTGATATATCAAAATATCAACTCGAGTATAGAAAATCAAAGATGTGAGAAAATCAAACGTACATATTATAAGAGAATCACTAGTCATAGTTTCAGGAGTGTTATTACTTAACATATTAGAGAAAATCTTATTTAGGAGCATTAAATACAGCTTAAATCGACATTTTCGAAAATTAGTTTATTGAAAGTCATATTACTTACATGCATTTCTGCATTTGTGTGCCTTTCATCTAATTACGGCCTGAATTAATAATATCGACAATGAACTAAGGTTTATATTTATAAGTACCTACGAAGAGATATCAATCGATATAGGGATGGCTTATGGCTGATCTAGAAAGTTGAATTTATTTACTTCAAACACTATTGCTAGTTACAACTTAACAATATTATGTTGTGCATAATTTTTAACTGTTAGTAAAATTTGTTTCTGAATGGGCCAGATTAATATTTTCATCAATAGAACGCATTTATTGTTTATTTATTGGGCCTCATATGTTAATAATACACGATAGAAATACAGCCATAGACTCAGCAAACATCAGAATGCAATGACGAAATGCACGAGGGAAGTCGAAACTCGAAAGGATAGTTAAGGGGAAAGCCTATGAAAGTACTACCTATTCAATCAACTCGTCACGTAGACGCGATAAAAGAAAGTCCCTTTACTTCTTGCTGTGCCTTATGGTGAAATGGCGAATATGCTGGCGCTTGCTGGCTGAATTGCTATTTATGTTTCTTATGTAGCCATAATTAATAAACCTTTGTAAAAAAGAATGTAAAAAAGTAGCGGTATGGAAGTGAATGTTATTTACACCATGTGTACTGATGTAAAATGCTCTTGTAAAATACTTTCTTAGGTCTATGTAAAT
>JABASI010001510.1:0-24528 GCA_019776505.1 Tomocerus nigrus
GACAATATCGACAAGTTGTAGACTTGTATGTTATATGCAACCAGTCCCAGAAATGCAGATGATAGTTAATGCACTTTTTAAAAGGGCATATCGTGCATTTCTGTAATTTTCAAGAGTTGACTATAAAAATCGACCTTTATATTCAATGTAGAAAGGTATGGAACGTAAAATTGGATTAAATGACACAGACGAATGGCATGTGCATGTCTGAAATAGAAAAGGAGGAAGGAATAAGGTAATCAATCCAGCTGTACATATATAAATAGCCTTGCCATTATTTCTCTCATCACTTTATCCGTGAGACATGAGACTACTACTTAACTATATACGAGACAGACAGACAAACTATGTCCGTTTAGTAGATATGTAGTAGCTTAAATATAAAATAAATATAAAAGGTAGAAATATAAAAGGATATAAACTAGAGTGGCGAGATTATTTTTCTTGCTAAATAATTCCTCATTTTATCCTTTCGGACATGACAGTTCGTTTAGGAAAAGCTTAAAGGAAAACAGAGAGAGTCGGGTTGGGCTGTTATTCTGATTATCAATCGAGTTAGTTGTTAGTTGCCGTTGCATTGGAGGCTAATGCGAATTCCTAGTTACTTTATTTATGTACCGACTTGATATAGAAAGGCTTCCACTAGCTACACAGTCAAAATTCTGCATCTATCTATAATGAAGACAGGCCAAGGACCTAGAAGAAGGAGCTCGACGTAAACTAAAATTCTAAAGAATAGTAAAAATCTTTTTATAGCAAATGTTAGTGGAAATTCTCCAGGCTACTACGCCAACTTTCTTATCCTTAGCCGAGGTAACTTCCATTTCCCATTCCTCCAAGCAAGTCTAGTACAAAACTTGGACTAGTTATTCTTCATTCTTAACCTTTCCTTATCCTTCTCCCTCTAAACTAAACAAGTCAATCCTATAATAAATAAACGTTACATTTTACTATGTCTGGAGGACTGTTGCAAGTGGAAACCGGCGCTCGCCGACGACGAACCAGCCACCAGCCACCAGCCCAACATAAAATTTCCCTGCATTAAATCCTTTTAGGTGCAGTACAGTAGCTAAACCAAGATTTATTAATCTTGTGCAAAACAGCAGCAACTCTACTTATCTCTCATCTCTACCCGTACAATTTACAACATAAAAAATAATAGAAAAAATAAAGATTTTTCAACAGATTTTCGTATAAAACTTTGCATCCTTAAACCACGCCCATTCTATTAATGGAAAGAACGTTTAAATAAACTTTTAAATTACTTCTAAATGCAATGTGAATGAAAGATACAATTTTCTGCATGGTTCTTCTGTGCAATTACGATTATTATAGTTTGGCTTCTCTGTCTCTATAAAATAAACACAGAAATACATTTGTGAAGGTTGCATGGCTATAATTTTGACATTAAGGCCAATGTCTAAGTATAACTATGGTGTATCTGAGTAGAATTTATGTATTTTATATGTAAGTAAAGTAATAGTTGAGTTTTAGTAATGCTAGCTACTGCTGGAGACTCCTTTATTTCTGTAATGCTGTTCTGTGCTCTGTTTATTTAATCGGATGCGATGCGGCATTTAGAATTAGGACAGTGCACTTTGCTGCAGCCGCGGCCAACTTTACTCCAGTGCAGTACACTTCTAGTTCTACTACTACAGAAACTACAGAAACTACCTTCTCTTACTACAGACAGACAGATACAGACTTTATATATACGTACAATGTACACATTTATTATTGATAAAATGTTTTCGGCTTTGCTTCTAGCCTTTGTAATAATATTTTCCCTATAGAATACGCTAAGCTCCTCGCACAGAATGCTAAATTGCCTGATTTAGCAAATAAAAACAACCCTAACTGCCAGCTTTACATTCTTCGTGTAATGAATTGCATGTTGAATTACATGGCATTGCGTATATAGCATCAAATTAGAAATATATTATTATTATATAAGCAATACAACACGATCAGCATGTATTTTCTTTAACAATAAGAGAAAGAGTTGTGCTGATAGATACAGAAAGCAATAAAATTGGGAATAAAAGCCTTGACTTCACTCACCATAGACAATGTCGCCTATATTTTTCATTCACAATACTATCAGCACCAATCCCTTTTAGACTAAGTCAACAGCCAATGAAATAAAAATCGTTCGACTATGCCGGACGTGACTGTCATCGTCGTATACAAACACATAGTGCACAATGTGCCACAAGAATTGTAAATAGACGATTGCCTATAGCCTTCATCAACTACAAATAATACGATAGTAAATAGTAACGAAAGCCAATAAACAAACAATTCATTTCATTTTATAACTGTAATGCTGATAATTATTAAGTGCACACGTTCCACTCGATAGTATCCTTCTTTTTATATAATACAAATTATATAAAGATAGATAAATATATTATATAGGTTAAGTTAGCCTTCTTGTCTATTGATTCAGTTGACAAATAGAGTTCATATAGTTTATACCACCCACATGGGAAACTTAATAAAAGTTAGCTTTAATATACTGGAATTGAATATTTGCTGCCGAGATATCTGAAACAGACTTTATGGACACGTAAGCTTCATGGGCCATCGATTTAGATTATTTATTTCGCCTGTACTTGTACTGCTGTTCAACATAGTTCGTGTCAGACAGGAATAAAATATAAACATACAATAGCAAATAATTAGGTCAGCCAACTACTTATCATGAATCTGTACTCTAAATCGCTTATTGCACACAATTTAAATAGATACACACTTTAAATGTCATTATTATCGTTGCAGTTGCACATTGACAATTACACATAAACTTTCCTACATAATGAGTTACGCATTGAAATAAATAAAAGTTAACAGCTAACGACACCATTAACATTTCATTTTATACAAAATTCTATTACATATTTCATATTTATTAGGTCGTGTTGTTTTAACAGGTCAAAATAAACAAATACTCTTACGTTTTTTAATATGAATTACAGCACTAAATGACAATAAAAGTAAAATAATAATATGAAAAAATGCTATCATCATTTAGCTAATTTTCATAGAAAAAGTGTCAGTATTTGTGGGAAATATTGCATGTTTTTTTGATATTTTGAGTATACGGTGAATTTAAAGTGGCTTTATTTTTCCATATAAATTCGATATATTATTATATAGTGACTAAAACGCAAAAGGTCTATTAAATGCATCAATAATGCATTTACGGGGTTAATTATTAGCTGATGATAATTAAGAACAATGCTGCTGGTTGGGGTAATGACAGTTGTAATGAGTTGTTTTGTATTTGTTTTCCCTTTTCATGTCAAGTCAACGTTCTATAGATAGCTTTGCTCGAGAATTAGTGTTATGAGTATGAGGACAACACATGCATGGATAGATATATAGAGAGGATATAATAATATAGAGGGTCGTCGTCGTCGAAAAGGAATGAAATGGAGAGATAGAAAAGTACGGAGCAATTATAGGGCAATAGAATAATAAATATGGGATAGTGGACTTGAGTGAAAACATTGAGATAGGGTTCACTATGCCACTGTCATGGCATGGCATAGAATGCAATGCAATATCTCCGCTTTGGCTACAATGGCAAATGGCATGCATGCAAAAGGAAGGCAAAGCCAATGCCCTCCACCACCAACCAATCCACTTTTATACTACTATACTCTCCAATAAACTCCTCATACGTTTACACTCACTCATTCAGCATCACTCCTTCCTCTGCATATCAAATAGCAATCCTCATAATAATATAACGTCATAGAACCACGTTACACGTTTAACTTATAACATAACGTTCCCTGTATATGCATCACACAATATACACGTAACATATTACTGCATAGCTATTCTCTGGACGCGACTCAATTTTCAATGTCTAGTTTGCATGAGTATTTATAATATAACCATAATTAAGAATATAGCTACACAATTAAATATATCTCTCTCTACATTCTATACATACCCAGACGGTTGTAACTAATTCATCTACCTCCATACTAATCACCTTTAAAAAATGAACATTGTATAATGGTTATGATTTATTAATGGCACCATATCAGCCAACTTCCATTTAGATATAGTGTACAGATATCAACTTCCGAAACTCAATTGCACAATCAATATCGTCAAAAATTCAACAATCTACCGTATTTTTCGTTTTAAATCCCACAATTTTTATGTAAGGTATCCCGGGGACGAAAAATCCCAAACTCTCTATTACAAATTATTTTTAAGAGCAATAAAATCCCCGAAAATATAATAAATCCCCTGAGGAGCTAAATATTGTAGTACGGTTAGTATTAGTGGCAGTTTGTTGAGCTATTAAATTTTACACACTGTGCCATGCACTACTACTGCAGGAGAGTTTCCGTAATATATTTTTTATGCACTAACAATAATTATAATAGCAACACTTGTAATAAAAGGAATAAAGAGTGCCAGAGAATTCTACACTTCCTATATTCCTTCTTTTCATGTTTGCCATATAATATAACCTTCTCGACACTATTATTCATTTTCAAAGTTAACTTGAACATGAACGAGTATTATTATTATTCCCTTCTACTATATCGCCTGCCAGTGCCTAGCTGCCTTGCCTGCCTGTTCAACCAAATCTATTCAAAAGTTGTCGTGTAATAACCCTTTTTCTAAATTCAATACTTACTTCACGTCTTTGTGTTGTGCCACATGCAACTTCATGTTAAACCACTTATTCATTATTCCTCAGCATTCTTGTTCTAACGACATTCGACATTCATTGGACACTCTACAAAATTACTGACACAGCACTACACATTTTATTAGATTTGAGCATTGTAAATTTTTACTATACAGAGAACTTTTCAAACTTCAAATGCGTAAACTAAAAATGACAATTTTGAAGTGCAAAGCATAAAAACGCCAATTTTAAAACATGTTACGTTCGTTTACGTTCATTCTTACACTGAAAAACTTTTGAAAGGTTCAAAAAATGCAAAATTCCCTCCTGTTTTACTAATATTGGGATAAAAATATGCAAACATTTTCATTACACACCCCCGAGATAGGTCCCTGGCAAGTTTTTCAATCAGAAATCGTTTCCGATTAACAAGATTGACCATACAATGTTCAAGTTCAGATAAAAAAAAATACAAAAATGACAATTTCTGTACTACAGAATTACATATTCTATTTCTTTCACTCTTGTGTTCATTTTACTAACAAAGATTCTAAAAATAAAATATTGGAAAGGTTTTGCATAACAAAATGAAATTGTTTCCTGAAAAATATTTGCAAAATTTATGCTAGAGATTTAGCGATAGGTTATATGAATAAATTGAGATAAGAGCTTCAGGAACCAAGGTCAGGTCATCACAAGAGATCACTACTGCTATTGCAAAACTGTTGATTATAAATATAACGAGACAGGCTTTATGTGTGTTTGCATGCACGTTCTTTGCAGCTGGGGAGCAAAGTAAACTTTATCTTGGGCTTTGGATGAAATGAACTTTACTTAACCTAAGCCGACTACACAATTCCCTGTTACCCACCTCTAGAGTTTTCTCCGTCAACCAATCTGTACATGACAGAAGGCTCATAATATTATCCTTTCAGTCTCGCTAGTAAAATGTATCGAAAAAGAAAGTAATATTGGGCGATGTACAAGAACTATCGTGTCAACCGGCTGTTTTTTCTCCAGAAAGATAGTCGTATTACACAGAAACGTATAAATTGCCAAGTTTCCTGAACCTCGTAGCTTCTACCTTCGAAAAGGAATGAATTGAGAAGAAAAGCGGCCGAGAGTCGTGTCAGGATAGAAGAACAGAGCAGAAATAATGGCCAACTTGATAGAAAGACAGATTTGTTTACATTGCCGTCTCCTATTTTTTATTGGACGTCAGTGAGCTAATAATCTGTTTCTGTAATATCCACACATCCACATCCCCGTCCACCTATGTAAATATACATTAACATGATCTAAGCACAAAACAGACACATCATCCAAAATCTAAAAACGACGACGACTAAAACAGAGCATACCTAATAGCTACACTTTTATAGACAAATAAAAACTGCACTTATCATTATTACTCTTTTTTATTAGGATCGTATGATGGAAATGATTCGTCACTAACACAATATGACGAAGAAAGACAGATTACTAGAAAAAGTTCAATTCTACTAGAGATTTAAAACAGAAATGCTGTTCAAGAAGAAAACCAAATCATGTCTCAATGCTCATCGTTCGTGATTTGATTTCATCATTCTCATGTCAGTTCAATTTTAGAGCACACTCACTCAGTTTACTTTTTACTTTACACAGAAGACAGAGAGTTGAATGCCCATGAATATCGTACACACTAAATAATGTCTGTTTGTTTAACTTTAGATGTGAATCATCTTTAAATCAATTAATTCAACACATTTAGAGAAAAACGAATGAAGATCAGAGACGTATCTCCGCATAATAAAACCAGATTACTATAATATTATCACAGTCTCTACTGGATAATAAAGAATTCCCTTACAACATTTCGTTCATTTTTCAGATAAAGAAGATTACACAATTTTTTATCTGTCTCTAAACGATGTAAAAGGAGAGATAAAGCATAAATCCCAATTGTAAACCAAGAATTATCCTTATAAGAATTTATTTTATAATGCTAAAATGAGCATGGCACACAAGGTAGATAACTTTATAAAACATTCAGCCAAGAGATACGAATTCAATGTCAAGGAAAGGAAAATGAAACATCAACTTATTTTCGATTAGTGTAGTTCAGTTCAGTAATTGCAATAATGCAATGTACTCATATTTTTCTCATCATTGAAATAAAGCAATTACAGTAGATTCTCATACACACAAGTAAATCATATTAATCCCATCATATCATCTCTGGAAATTGTGATGCTCAATTCCCATTGGCTATCTTCAATCCAATCTTGACAATCCAACAACACAAAGATTCACTGTTGATAGTGCACACTGTGCACGTATATAAAAGATCTATTAATTACGGTTCATGTAATAAATTTATATACCTGTAGTTTGTACTAGTTACTCTCACTACGTGTAAAAGAATGTTCTACACAAGGAAAGGACAAAAAGCAACACCTTTATTCCTCATCTTCTCAGAGAGAGACTAATGCAATTTCATATAGTAATATGCAATAGCAATGTAATAAATGTCGGCAATGAATTCAACAATGGAAACCTACAAGTACAATATCAAACGTAATTAGCAAAATTACATTATCCAGAATCTGCCGTACATATCAATACAAAAGAACACACACATAAAATCTACTAATCTATCCGCTCCTATAATAATACAACTAGTAACTTTTTCTATAAAAGTGTTACAGGGCATTTGCAAACTATGCAAATATTGCTCAAAGTATTTATCTTGGGACATTGCAACTGCATAGTTTTCAAAATGGCATCATTAAATTAATGACATTTTAAATTGTCCCCGAATCATCAATGTCTAAAAAAATATTTCTTAGACATAGATTGAAATTAGAGAAGCCTTAACGAAATTTTAAAATAATCTCGATCCTTAAAAAAATATTACCATTATAACATATAGGTCAGCATCTATTTCATCATTCGTTTAGGATTCCCTTTAAATTTAACTAAAATGTACAGAAATTGATACAAATAATTTATAATAATTAACTTGAAATATACCTACAGTGAGTTTTGAAATTATATAGTATATATAATTTCAAAATTTATAATTATCATTTAAAAATATAATGTCCCAGAGGACTGGTATATAAATTTTTGCATGAATATCCTGTAATATAATGGAGGAGAACGGTTCATGGACATTGGCCACAGACTACAGACACAGAGAGCTAGAGAGAAGGAATTAAACTCTTCATGTTTCTCACTCTGTTTTTTCTCATCTATTTTTTCCCTTGGAGTGTAGTCTGTCTGTTGTTCCTTCTATCTATCGCCATGTCATCTCATCTCGACTATCTTGTCGTGTCTGAATAAAAACTTATGAAGTTGCATCAGGGAAGGCATAAATCTCATTCCTTATGCCACTCACTCAATGTTGACTGTTCAAGATCGCCTAGGCAGGCACACAGGCACAGCACAATACTATTCCATGTGTACCTATATAGATTCATGATAATTTCTTACTATTCAATTATCTTTTGTTTGTACTATAATACTATTTAGTTAATCTATACACTACATATGTAATGTACCTCATACTCAATTTTATTATAGCAGCGAATCGAAATTAAAGAAAAAGTGACCATCTATAACCAACACGCAATGAATGACTCTGTGTGTTTTATAGTGAACTCAAGTTACGATAGGACTGCAAACAAGAATAAAACACACCCTCAGCAAGGAACATTTCATTGGCGTTTACGGAAAATACAACGTTACCTATCTAACATCATCAACATTGGGAATTCACTACCTTGAACTTCAGACTTATTCTAATGTTAATTGATACACATAGCATTTATATATATACAAACTTGTAATCTGACATTTATATTGCGTACCTTGTTAAGATTAAACATTATTATGTTTAGATTTTTAAATGCCACACATAAATACTCAATCAAATACTACATCTTTAACATTGTTAACTATTTTAATGCACCATAAGCAATAGAATCAGATATGCCATCAGATAACATACACAATTACCAATTTTGGCAATTTTGCAAAGAATTTCAAAAGGTACTACACCTAGCGCATAGTTTTTTCTTACTAAAAATTAAAAATAATCTTTAACACGTTAAATATTACAAAGCGAAGTTAATTACTTGTTACTGTTATCGAAGAAATAATTTATTTCTTTACGTGCAATATTTATCAGATATAATACTCATCAGAAAACATTTTTAGGAAACCACAACCTACTACAACAAATATTTCACCAAAATCATTTATAATGTAAAAAAGTTATACGCTGGAATAGTGAAATACATGACTATTAATTAATTTCAATATTTAAAAATAACTATTGAGTATGGGAACAAAAGCACGTGAGTAAAATGTAATTAAGCCACGTACATAGGTATGTTTGTACGTGTAGCAGTAGGATAGTCCATTTTATACACTGGAAACAGGAATACATTTTAAAAAGTTAAGCCATACGCTACTGCATTTTCATAATTAGCTACGTCAATCCAAGGAGCTAATTAAAATAGGAATGAAACTAGTATTTACACCTTCAGGCCTACTCCATCCGACTGTTGCAAAAGACTTGGCTCTTTGAAACGTTGTTTTACACAGTGCAAATATTATGCACGCAAATTTACATTACTGTATTGTATTTTGTATTTTAGTAATGTCTAAGAATGTCCTATAAAATTATGCCATTCTGCAATAATTGTGCATGCGGAATAAATATTTATTCATTAAAACTTTAGTTATAATTAGACTTACAGTGAGAATCAAAAACTATTCTGTAGCGTTTGTTATAAGCAGACCTGAATCGTTGATACTTTAATGACATCCCTAGTAAAACCACGGAAGAATATCGACATAAAATGAGCATGGAACATGAAATTATTCTTTTTTCCCTTGCATAAGTAAGTAATTTACTAATTAATTATTCAGTCCCGGAGTAAATACGAAATAGATTAATAAAATTAAATGGGAAAAAATTCAAAGTTACCGTGGTTCGGGTTTGACATTGTTCCACCAAGTGTTGAAAATGTTATGGGAAATAGTTTCTGTTCACCTACTTTCCAAGTTTTGCCTTTTACTCCAGTTAATAGAGAATTCCAATCAAAATCCGAAACTATCGCAAGAGTACAAAAGTGTGTAATCAAAGTAATCGCAACCACTTAAGTCAAGACAAACATTTAGGTATTTAGTTAGCAAAAAGTTAACTTGTACGACAACTGACAACTTCTGCTCTGCTGACGTTCGCCTAAAGTAGTGTGCTATTCAACGTGTGACCTTTAAACTTGCAACTTATTATTACCCTCTAGAACAGTAGAATGGAAAAGCTGTCTGTCTATTTGTTTGTGTGTGTGGGGCATATAGCTACCTACATGTAACTAACTAATGGACTGGAGTAATTGATATGTCGGCCGAACTTTCTACCTTATGTACATTCGGATCCAATTACAAAACTCACACACTCTTTATAACATTAACGGAATTGTCGCTCACAGACAGAGCCAAAACATAACTCTCCTCCTACAACATAAAACCACAAACACCCAAAGTTTCCATTTTCCATTTTACCCCTAAATAATTTAACACTCTGACTCTTTTCAACTTCCATGCTGACAAATCAACTCCACACGTTAAAGTTTATCCTATCCATAATTCAGGGAGGATGTTGTAATTGTATGTGATTCTAGATAAATTGACATTTTGTCGACTTATTCTAAATTCGCATCTGTGGAATTCAAATTAGCAATTGCTAATTATTTTTACTGCAAAATGTTGCTGTAGATTAAAAAATTTCATTTAAGTTCAATTAAGTTAAATACAATTTTGAACTTTATTTTAATACATATATTTCATCCTCATTTTTTATGACTAGAATTTTATCATAAATATTTATTTCCTCGCTAAATCCAAACACAACTTAATAGAAATGATAATTTTTAAAAGTTTACCTACTACAATTAAAACCAAATTACCAGATACGAAGTTGTCATCTATAATACAACAAAAAAATAAACTTGTCCTATAGAAATACACGTGGTTATCATTTTCGTCAATACTGGATAATTTTCTCCAGATTTTACAGTTTAATTTAAACCGTAGACCCATGACCCAATAAATTAGTACTAAATTTTTACATTGACTTTATTACACAGTTTTATGTCAAAAAGCATATTTTTTTAATTTCTTCCTACTTTTCATTAGATTTTCCAGAGTAATGAATTTTCTGATGTTGAATGCAGGAGAGACAAATGTAAAAATTAAGGACAGAACAAAAGCATTGAAATGTTTTGGCCTATAAGAAGCTAGCACGTTATAATTCTTCCATAAAATATGCTGCTTTCTTCCTGATTCTCTTTTTATGGCTAATTTAACTGTGCACCTCATGTCAAAGTGAGCACACGTCTGTTTTGTGGCTGGAAGAAGTTTATCGTTATTGTCAGAAGGCATTGCGTCCATTTTATGACTTTTGCCTCACATGTCCTCATTATTGGATCATAAAAAGAGGAGGAGAAGAATTTACGAGATTTGAATCTGATGCGAGCTGACACTGGAATAATAGCTTCTTCAGCTAAATATAATTTTTCACACCAAGACCATCTGAACCATCTCATAAGAATATGCAAATATAGAGTTGAGAAATTAGTTCTGTTGTTCTTCCTTTCTGGCAATCAAGGATTCCATTTTCACCGTTCCATTTCCATATTATTGCGAGGTAGGAATGCGTATAATTATATTGCACCTCGTATAATATAAAGAAGGAGAATACTACAACGAGAGCGAGAGACAAGGAAAACTTTTGATTGTCTTGTCAAGGCAAAACTGAAGTAAAGTCAATTAACAGAAGAAAACAGCTTCCATTCTCTCATGGAGTCTAGCCGGCTAAAAGCTAAACCAACAGACTTAAGTAACTAGGTCCTCGACTCTCTATCCAAATAAACTACTAAAATTCTAAGTAGAACATAACAGAACGCAGCCATGATCTCCTTTCCTTATTCTCTCAAACTCCATTTTTATATGCAAACACTGTCGAAAATAACATGCCAGGCAAATTCGGACGAACCACTAAAAGCAACAACCATGAAAGTGAGACAAAGACAAAGAAAACTCAAAAAACTATCGTAGAAAATCCAAAAAAACTTTTAGCAGCTCTTGCAGATCAAACAAATACGGATAGACAGAAATTCTTGACTAGAAGAATTAGGGTGTCCCGATTTGATTAAAAAGCATCTTACATTCTCTCGATTGAAAACAGTTGCCTTTTTTGTATCATTCGACATTTTTTAAATTCTTTAGAATCAGTAATTTTTTATTTGGACATTTATTAAACTGGGATAAATATACTCTTAAAAAATTCAGAATATTATACCAAGCATATCTTGAACATATTATTTCCTCATTTATGACATCTTACATCCTGAACTAGTTAATTACACAAATGTGAATAGATGGATGATGTAAAAGGGAAAAAGCTGTGCCGGTAAAAAGCAAAGAACTACCTCAACAGATTCCATGTTCGAAAATAGCTGAAAATAAAAGTTGCCCTACATGAAATGAACACATCGTAACTATTCAGCACATAGCTTATTTTAAACATCATTATCATGTTGCATTTATAAGGCATATATCTTATATATCTTATATAAGAGTATGAAGGAAACATGTGTACAGTGCATCATATCCATCAGTCATGTAAGGAAAGGATACGCAAACGAAATTGCTCAGCCAAATGGCTCTGAAAATGCAAACAATTACGAAACACAACGTAGGACTTGAGTATTTACATTTTACACGCCATTTGCAGGCGTTCAGCAAATAGAATACTAAATAGGCGAGGCAATATTCAAGAACATACGGAAAGAACCCTGGTGGAAATTAATTTTCTCTTTCCAATTCTGAATTTTTTACAACATACACAATCAATTGCTGGATTTATTTATTTTTTCGGTACTTTTTTGTTTCTCCTTTTGTTTTTAATATTTTTAAATTATTATTCAATCAATTTCTCAATATCCGTCTCTATTTTTTCCTTATTTTCATTCTTAAGATTCTTAACAAACTTTGTGGATTCAAGAATTATAAGATTTTTCCACCAGCGACGACAGAGAGAGTACTTTTTGTACACACATAGAATATTGCTTGCTTACTTTACAGCGGCTATATCTCACGTACATCAACAAACGTTAACAAATGTGTCTATAGATAGAATAGAAGCAATATCTTCCTAATGTTTACTAAGGCCATGATAGAAGTAATGGAAAATGGAACTTTATTATAGCGAAGCAGAAATTACTGAGTGATGTCAGAATTTTGTGCTAAAGCGAACAGTGTGTAGTTTTTCATTTATAGGAAAAAGGACGATATCGCGAGAGAGAGAGAATAATAAAAATTGACAAGGGAAGGAAATGCCATTGGATAATGTAACACATGCCGAGGCACCTTTTACACTAATTCTGCTTATAGTGATACTTTTTTGCTTTTACTGCAAGATAGCTACTAAAATATTCTTTATAGATGCATTTATATCTTTAGTATTTGATGTTGAAGCCTTTACGGCAACTTGTCTTAGCACAAATTACATCTCTGCCAATGCACAGCAGTAGTAAACTATTAGTTCTTGACTAAATCTTTAATAACAACGTTAAAACACTTTACGATATCTTCTAATCATATAATTTTCTTTCTATAAGTCTAAGCTGTTATGTTCTACTCTAATTTTACGACTGTTTTCTATTACATATAAGCATACCTACATCACTTCATGTATGTACATCTTCCAAAATTAGCCTTTGTTGCTATTTAAGGGCATTCATCCTCTTTACCTTTAGTTACGTTACGTGAATCACTTACGCAATCCTTTCCCATGACAAATCCTCACAAGATCTCTCTCCCTCTCGCTCTATAGTACTAATAAATATAGTAGTGTCCATAAAAATCCAATTTACAATTATAATCCTCCCTAAAAGCTTTTCTTACAGAACCTTTGATTGAAATTATTTAAAAAGTCGTAAAAATATATGAAGAGACTAATCCCAAGTAGTAATAACTTTGCATTGGCTATAAAAACGCCATGTCTTCAATTTTCAACTATAAGATTGCATGATGAAATTAAATCGTAAAAAGTAGAAGAATAATTACATCTTCTGAAGCAACAGATTTCAATGCCGTTTCACTCTTAAGACACAGAAAAACAGTGCCACAATAAAAATTTCGAAATCATACTCGCACAAGTTCCACATACAATAAGGATGCATATTTTTAGTTTATAGGACACTAAATAAAAATAAAGATGAGTAATGAGCACACAATAAATCTAAGCTGTGCGATGATAATTTTCAATTTCATTATGGACCAGAGAGATAAGGTAATGATATTCGGGAAGTGTAAAATATTAAGTCATACTTAAAAATGTCCCTGCACATTATTGCATTTAGAAAATGTTCATTATGGCCAATAAATGTTGAAAAGTAACGTATAGTTCATTCCTTTGGCAATTTAACGGTATTTTATGGTACTTATCGTTAGCATAACATAAACATCACCCCACTCAACTCAAGTCATTGCAAAAAGGGAAGTTAATTTAAAGGAAAGAAGAATCGAGCAGCAGGAGCAGCGGTTGTTCATTTCTGTGCTATGCATAAATATAAAATATCCTAACTGGAGTATTACTGTCCAATGAAACAAGGATTGAATTGAAAATCAAGGCATAATGTCCAACCTTGACTTGGCATTCTGCAGATACCCAAAACAGCCAAGTACGACACGGAAAAACACTCACACTCTATACTAACAGAAAATATTAGCAAGGAAAAATTACAATCAATGCAATGCCCTATGTATATGTAAAATAAACATGTACCAGAAACTAGACTGTGTACACGAATTAAAGGTAGGTATATAAATAAAACTTTAAAATAGCAAGTACTAAGGCATATAGCCACTCAGTCATAACATAACAACTCAAATCATAATAACATAAACATTTGAACAAGTTAAGTACTGGCCAAAATCAGAAAATCCATTCAAGTCCATACAGATAAGCCTTTTTGCCGGTTTCATTTCAGGTCAGGGTGCTTGCACTTTAATGTTTTATCACTCTCTACACTATTCATGTATAATATTTGCAATTGCCCGTTTAACTCTTCAATTGATCTGATTTCCACCACAGTTAGCTCCATTGTCGATTCCAGAAGAGATTACCATTACTTTTTCCTCACTTCATCTTCATACATTATTCCTAACTTTTTATTTTACAGAATTAACTAGATTATCATCCAGAGAGATGAGACTCATCCTTAATCTATTTATGCAATAAATTTCCTTTTTTTTAAATATAATTTATCTTCAGATTCAGATATTACATACAATGTTACACTACTATACTCCTACGGAAATTATGTCAACAAGTTCCATTGCGCAACTATCGCACAGATTCACTATCAGCTTGTTAAAACTCAAATCCTTACTCTAAAGTAACTAAATGTTCATTTATCTAAAGTCAACAAGCTAAAGGACACAAAAATATTTTCATCCTTTTCTTTACATTAGATAAATACAAAAATACACATGGCCATTATTAGAAAACCCTGTGTACCTACTACCCACACACGTTTCTTTTAATGAGACAATTGAGAGAAGGAAGAAAAACAAAATCCGAAGCTTTAATCTATTTTTCACGAGACAAAAATAAATCCCATGAAAACAAAGAGTGAATATACTGGACATAGAGAGTGAAGAAATCCTATTGTCTAAATTTTTGCCAATTTTCATGGCGAAAGGAGTTAGTAGTAAATTGAATTGAGACATTTCTAAGGTGTATGTGATGTACCATGTACCTACGCAGTAAACAGAGAGTTAGGTCATAGAAAATATTGCCGGCTATTGTCTATCTACAATTCCAGTTAGTTTATTATAGGATTGTAAGGTAGAGGTAAGTCCTATAGTATAGCAATCCAGATATTGCATGTATAAATTTATGAGGAGCAACAACCTGGAGTTTCGCTGGAATGAATATACTTGTGTATATAGAGTTGCTATTTAGTTGCTACTGCTACCTCACCTGAACTTCGCTTACGTACGTCTGTCTGTGTATACAACACGAGAATTGAATGGCATTACTCTGAATCACTTCACATACACGACATACCTGTATACATTATATGGAATAAACTCTTTTAACAACTCTGCTATTGTAGAATGCTTTAATATGCAGTAATCGAATAAAAAGGATTATACAACGTTGAAAAGTACAGTAGCCGTCACTACAGAAGTATAGACTACTATAATATGACAGGATGATATTTAGCTTAGACAGACACAACTCATATTCAAGTTCCTTTCCATTTCTATCTACACAGAAGAATAATAGTCAAAGCCAAAGCCAAGCACTCGGCATTTGCAGTCAATGCTAATAAAATATGCATACACAGCCACAGCTATCCTCATCATACATACAAACCTATAATTTTCCTTTAAAAAGAGGAATATTAAGACTCTTGCTGTGCCTACCTGGAATCCCGAACTTCCATATTAATGTATTCCAAATCTCATTTTATATTCACAGAGTTCAACTCACTTTTTACATATGCTCAAAATCTCAACTCGTGGCCGTGGCCATACATGCATGTGACAAAACTATGCCCCATTCATTATTACCACTCACCTCTCTGTACTTCAATTTCAATACACCTTTAAAAACAGCTCCCTTAATTTACCATTTGGCAAAAGTCAATTTGGCAAAATTAAATTATTGTCTAATTCTCAATTTCTAAAATCCCGTGAAATGTAAGCCGTGAAAAATGATGCAAAAAATTCTCATTCCCGAGAATATTTAATTTTCTTTTGCGTTTTTATGGAAATAAAATTTGGCAAATTGATTGCCATTCATAAATTACAATGAAAATTCTTCCGTGTAGCTAAATATAATCGTAGTGATTTATAGAGAGACGTATAGCTCAATTTTACCCAATGCGTTCATATAATAATATTGCAAAAAATATCTTGCTCTTGATTTTTGCAAAAATGACAAAATGCAATGAACGTTGGCTCTGCAGGTGTATTGTGTGAATTGCAGTTCGAAGAACGATTTGAGAACCGATTGCGTGAGGATTGGCATTGAAAAGGTTTATTAGGAGTGAAGTCGTTAAAGCAATGGCAGTAATGATGATGATTTTCATTTGGGCACTTACGTGTGATGTTGCCTCTGGGACTCCAGTGATTGTGTGAGCCCTGAATAATGGCTGTCACACTCATCATTGGTTTCTCCTTCTTCATCTTGAACTCGCCTTTCAGCTTACCAGCTAATTTCACCTTGAGAGCTATTTTTGCGGCTTGTATGGGAGACTGCACTACAAAAAAACTATTCCCTTCTCAAGGGAATTCACTCCACACTTCTTAATTAAGTTTTACTTCCGAAAATCCCCCTTTTAACTTTTTTTCGATCTTTTTTTCAATATGGGCTTTTTCTAATATGCACCAAATATATTAATATTCCTTTAAATATCAGGATTTTTGATTAGACACAGTGACTATTATGAAAATTCTAATCTAAAAAATTGCATTGCATTCCCTGTGTTGAATAGATTAATTAGCACTGTTCTTATTTTCTTCTTTTTTTCGTCAATTATACGATTTGAACTGTTTCTTCAAGGTACGTTCGATTAGATCAAGTCAGGTAGTTATTTAAATTACCTATCCTATTAGCCTTTCCTTTACGAATAATGCTGCTAGTTTCTCATTAGTATCACCAGACATTCAAAAAACTAAACAATTCATTCGTTACTTTGTCCAATGTCCCACAGACTGTGAAAATTTCTTTACAAATCACCCGCTCTAGACTGAAAACTTACAAAATACTTTTTTCCTAGCAAAAACTTACAAAAAGGACAAAATATTTGCAGTTTCTCAAATTTTGGCAACTATTAACAGTCCAGTCGGCTTTTTCAATCTATTCATATAATATATTCCAATTCCGAAATGCAGAGACTTTATTTATTTTTCTATTAGTTTCATTTAGTCTTCAATGTCAGGAACAGAGTAGAGCAGGTACTTGGAAATCAAATCACCATCAAACATTCATTGTAACAGAAACAGTACGGTAATTAGCATAATAAAGTGTTAATTTGCTATGTATCTTGAAAATGGATAACAAATAGAAATATTTTCGTTGCTTATCACACAAGAGAAGATTTTCACAATAGAATTCTGTATCAATAGATGGAATTCCAGGGCGGATGTTCTTTATCGTCGAAAAACAAAATATATCGACGGAACTCGCTTACAAAGCAAGAAATCTTTTTCCAAGAAGTCCTTAATTCCTTTTCAGTTGTAAAACAATTGAAAACAATTGCAGTGCATTCAAGTGTATCTCTCAATAATTGAGAATGAATACAAATAATTTTTCCAACTATTAAAAGTGAAAATGGAGGATAGTAGGAGAACAGAGAACACTTATAGAATCTTATTTAGAAACTATCTCCGTAGATAATGTTTGATTTGCATGAAAATCATTTAAAATCCAGTAACACTACTTCTCAGAACTTATTGTAGGATTTTACATAGCAATAGAAAAGTCTCGTATTATCAAACAGGATGATAAGACAGGCTAAAGGACAAAATGAGAACGCAGGGATTTTCTCTGTGTATAAATTGAGTCATGAGTCCGTGTATGTATATTAATTGTTGTGTCTCTGCTTATTTATTTCCGTAGGCATTCAAGAGAGTACACGTGTGTAAGTGTAACATATAAGAACACTCACATTACACAATCATGTAAATAACACGATGAATTGATTAAAGAGAAAGATGCCCTTCTCAACTCTCTCGTAGTAGTATAAATCTATTTATACGTAAAAGAGCTCTGGTTTTAATGTCTCAATGAATTACGATTAGTCTGTGGATGGAAATTGGCGACAACTTTTAATCCCACACTGTCACTTGTATTTTTCTCTCTGCCGAATTCGCAATATCTCAACAAAAAGAGCACTTGTTAAAAAAAAATTGCGTGAATTCTTTGCTTAAATCCTTTTTATAGGAGAAATCCAGGGATTAACTTAAATCTCCCAAAAAATGAAACTACAATCAATGTGTAGTTACCATTTAATTTCTACTAATAGTAGGGAATTGATGTAAACATGTTTAAAATTTTCACTTTTTGTCAGTCACTCCCTTAATAATCACGGCATACATAAATACATTGTTGATATTTAAGTATAATTAATGTGTGTGTGTCTGTGTGAGAGATAAAGAGAGAGAGAAGAGAAAAAGGATGAGATGTTGTCTTGAAGAGTTCAAGTGTTGGAATGAGTTGGGGAAAGGGAAGACGAGGACGACATCGATCTCAACTCTCAACTCTCGGAGAGAATGCAATTTTAACAGTGTAGAGTAGAGATGTAGTAATAAGAGAGAGAGAGACACGACCTAGAGCAATAGAACTTGCCGAATCTCACTTTAGCCCCAAAGTCGACTATTGTTCTATTACAAAACTTGTCGAGAGTAATTAACTTTCTTGAGAATATTATGAACTGGAATTATATACATAATAATAATCTATTATTGTGTGTGGGATGATGCTACACCTCATTCTAAGACTTTGCCCGTAATTTTATTTAGCATAGAGCGGCATAGTAAGATAAATGTCTAAAAAGAGGATGCGACTATAGTGTACTCATGTAAAAGTGTGTGGAGAGTGTAGAGAAATGAAGTTGGCGCAAAACTCGGCTTCTCTTTCACTAGTTCACTCACATGTTTGCACTTGCTCTACTGAACTCAAGTTGAATTGAACACGGCGAAGAAGTAACCAACTGGAATTGCTCCCTCTCTTCTCACTGCCTGCCTTGCCTGCCTGGAATGAAATAGCCGTAGCCGATCCACATACAAACTCAACCACTCAAAACTACTCGTCCTATCCCAATCCTTGTGCTTGCCAACCAAGCTGCTTCTTCCATCATTCCCTTTTGCAAATTCCTATTTCCCTTATCCCTTCTCGCTTGCAAATTCCCCAACGCTCTCGCTCTACAGACATAGAACCAGCACTCTATAGATAATCTATACCTACTCCTATTAACTCCTCTCTCTCTCTCTCAATCCACAAATACATACAGAGCTTTACAAGTCAGTCAGTGTGCACTGTACTACTATTATTTAAATATCTCAGTTTAGACTCGGTTAGTACAGATATGTACGTACAGCCATGTTACATTTACATTAACATTCAACTTATTAAACTTTAGCCTTGTCCTGCCGAATCTAAACACGAGTGAGTATCACTCTTTTAACTATACCTACTACTAGTAATATTATGGAAGCCTTAAGCAAAGCACAACCAAATAGAATCTCTACTATCTCAAATTATAATACTTCTTATATAAAGGACCATTTTATTTCCAACGACCTAAACTAACCTATAACCTATATATTATCATTATAGGAAATACCTGTAAAAGTCTTCTAATAAAACCTATATTCATCAAATCTACATTTTACTGATTTTCGTATTGAGTTTTACAGGTTATAGCATCAGATTCTTACATAAATTATAGTAACTTTACATTATGCAACACTTATTTTTAGTCTCAACACGTTTAACAAACATTTTTATGCAAATTAGCACAGATAACTATTGAAATATAGAAATATTCCTAAGAATTCATGTAAGAATGTTTGGTATTCAAGGAAGATTTTTGTGTAATTATGAGTCGCATCGATGTGTAAAGAGAAATTAAAATAGGGTATACGCTCATCGATGATAATTGGCTATATAATTAAATACTTCTTGGTAGATACTATAATATTTGTGTAAGCTGAGTAATCTGATAAAGTGTCTAAGTTTAGATGATATAAAGTTACAGGTAGAAATGTCTATGAATAGTAGTGAATAAAACATAAGTTTGATGATACACAAGTGGGATTATTATTCTATAAGAATATATATATAGTATACGTGTGGGATTGTATACATTAAAGCATCTCGTCGGTTTGACCTTGGGATTTTCGCACATGAGGTTTAATAGGGAAATATCCCACAACAGAAATACATTTGAATCTATATACAATGTATACGTACACTACACTACTACGATCATGTAATATTATGAGAGCGAGGGACTGATACGTAATAAAAGTAGCCGAACTCAACTGAACTTCAATTTGAACATGTAGCATGCTACACACATCCCTAGTAGACGTACGTATTTATATACACATAACAACATAGAGTTGTAGTAGAAAAGTATAGAAGGATCTCATTAGTGTATAGTAGTAGTTCGTCATAGTATATCGCATCATCATCGTCGTCGTTAGCGTTCAACGTAACCTTTGCTAAGTAAGTTAAGGAACTCCTTTATACAACAACACACTCTGAACACATACACACACACACATACACACAAAACAGAAAACGACTTACGGGCAATGGTCTCGCCCGGTTTCACCATTCGCCAAGCCATTCCCTCGTTCTGGACTGGAGGATATTTCTCTTTCCGTCTCACTTCGTCCATGCAAAACTTAGTTTCTATATACTCACAGTCACACTGTGTGTGTATACTGTGTACATATTCCCATTTTCTATACATACATACAATACGTGTCCATTTTCATTACATTTTGCATACTACTACTCTATAATTCTTTAGAGAGATATATACACATATGACTTATTAACTTTGTGAGACTGTGTGGAATTACTACACTACTATAGTACCGCGACCACGTATTATTTACATAGATTACTATTCTTCTCTACCTTAACTCACATTATTACTATCTTTCGTATTTAGTGGCTTTTATATTATAAACTAGGATTTTCTGCTCCTGGTACACTGATCCTACTGGTACTGGCTTTTGTTGTGGGTGGCACAAGGTGCGAAACCATTCGCAAATTTCATATATAAATTCTTATATATTATACCACCTTCGTGCTAAGCTCCTACCTTTTATACCTGACTCTCCTTCATATTCACATTACCATTTGCCCGAACAATACTCAGATTAGCCACACTACAGCACAACCAAACAACTCTTTACATTTTTATCCGAAACTAATGACTCGTAATAGTGGTCATAAACGTTGTGCTGATTTCCAACTAAAACTATTCAAAATATTCTAATTTTTCCCATAAAAAATTATTCTACTCATCAGCAGAGGTTTATAGTTCGTTGTATTAAATTCATTGCATTTTTTTCTCAAAGTTTTATATATATATTATACAAATAATATATAAACAATATAGCACATTAAATTATTGTACATTAGTATAAGAATATACGATTGCAATTTTTAAAACTCGTGAAATGTCAAGCAACCTAATAGTCTGAATGATAAACGAGTGGAAATAACAAAGCACATAGAAGTTTAGGTAGTAAAAAAGGAGAAAGCTCCTGTCTCGGTTGTTGGCCATTAATATATGATCCTAGGTTATAAATGACCTATTTCCACAACAGAAGAGCTTGGAAAAACGGGGACGAATGGCAAGGCAATAAGTAGCAAGTGCAACGAAAATGGCCACATGTATAGGATTTGTGTCCTTAGTGAAGGACGCATAGGAATGTTGTATGTAACATGCCTGCTGTGTATTAAAGCAAACGACACATAACGTTAAATGACATAATAAACCAAGACTGCTATTTTATTTATTGAGTAATCTCAGAAATGAATCGTTCACCCCATTCAGCATTTCTTCGACATTCCCATTCATTTCCCCAAATTTTCATCCTTCATGCCAAAAATCAACATTTAATGTTGGGTGGTAGTAGTAGCAAATGTCCTTCAAGTTTATAAATGACGTGACATGAACTGACTGATCCATTCTATTCCGAGTTAGATGTATGTGCTGTGGAATAATCGCCCACTTTTATTATTATACACTCGTAGAACAACCCAAGTTCACTCACTCAGCTTATTTTCGTCAGAAAACAATAATACAGTTCTTAAACTTCTTATAGCTACACACTTAATATGATAGTAGGCAAAAAATACAAATCAATGTAATAGTACAGCATTGTACATTGCCAAATTCCGACACAGAGTCCATTGCATAATGTAAAAACCTTAAACAAATCCCATTTACTACCAAATGACGCTGACATTACATAATTATCCTTTCACTCGGCACTCATGCAAATACTTTCTCCTCCTCTTAATGATTCCATATAAAAACAAGGAAAAAGTGCATCACTTGCATTCGTCGGATATTACAATTCTCTATTACAATCTTAAATGCACATGTGTATAATATAAAGCTGGTGGAAAATTGTTTCAGTCCTGGAATTTGGGATTCCAACTAATTTTTAGCAAAAAAAAACTGTAAAAAGAAAGCAGAAAATCTTGAAAAAAGACAAGTAATTATTTCATTTTGTCGAAAAAAATGCGAAATTTTGCAATTTCTTCATAAAAACCTTTTTATTTACATTTTCTGTTTTTTCGGGAATCCAGAGATTGATTTCCACCGGTAAATATTTAGAGTGCAATAATAATGCCAGTGAACCGCTGGAAATGCAACTCTGCAACTGGGACATAAAACGAAATAGGCTATTCTCTTTTCTACCCGAACAAAAATGGGATATGTCCATAAATGGCCCATGTAACCTTCTTTTGTGTTTACTTAGATATATTTAATAGGATATTAGGGCAAGATATATAGCTCGCCCGACTTTCCTATAGGACATTGTTCTTTCTACTGTGCATCAATTCTATTTTCTTCTTTCTTTACTTTCATCCTCCGTAGCTTTCTTTAGTTTAAGCCATAATAGTAGTGAGCATCTGTTCTTACGATAAAAAAGGACATATATGTATGTTCTGCAAGGATGCAGAAAAATCTTTTAAAATAGTCCAAGCTATATCGGTAGTGGCCTACTATAATATAAAAGTTGTCATATAATAAAAGCTATGTGCATTTGTTGGTGCAGCACTCTGAGAAGTGTAACACAGACAAAATTTCAGCACTTTTCCACAGTTTCCTTATGATCATACATTTTATACGTGTATAAAGTGTAAAGTATATCAGGAGAGTAGGAGAGAGTGAGCTAAAAAGGTTGCTGTTCTGTTCGTCGTTCAGTTTCAGTTGGGGTAGGCTAGGCTTCTTGCCAGCAGCCAGCCATCGCCATTCTACTACACAAGCTCATCCTTTGCCCTTCTTCACTCTTTCTCAGTTTCCCACAATCAGCGCCAGATAAAATAGGTTAAGGATGAAACTGGATTGGATGGGCAGATTGATCCGCTTGCCTATCCTTCGCACCAGCAGCAGTCCACTCAGCAGCCCTATTCAACCACCACCACTAATCTCTAATATCCCTCTATCTATATACACAACCATCAATTTCATCTTTTATCTCTCCATTCGAAATTATCGCACACAAACACATCTATCCATACATACGGATTTAGCAACCAGAAATAATTATAATTAATTATTAAGTCACCAAATACGCTGATGACTCGCAATATTAATTTTATTAATTTAATTTTACTAATTACAATCAAATAGATGCTAAAATTTCTTGGAGGCTTCTGATGAAAGATTGCTATTTTTCTTTCACAATGAATATGGTTTGCGCAAAATTATTGTTTACCAAAAAGATGTGTTTAAAAAAGTCATCAATGAATAAAAATGACTGGAAGTCAATGAAGAAAGAACAAGAAATATTGACGACTACCTTTACAGTGTCTTAAAACGATTACACAATAGCGCTAAGCATTTTTGCTAATTTACGATGAGATCATTATCAACAATAAAACTGTTTAGTCATTTCGCCTTATTTTGCCAAAGAGCTTGCAGTCCCCACATTTTTTACACAGATCTATTTTTTAACGTAGAAGTTGCTTCAGCATATGATGATATGGTTTCATAGAATAGGACGAGGCTATAGCCCTCTCTTTTCGTTTTTTTTTT
>JABASI010001511.1:0-24527 GCA_019776505.1 Tomocerus nigrus
GGAGGATCCTCAAGCACATTTTGAAATCGAACAATTATTGAAATTAGACCGTAAGATCACATTTCGTGCAAATAATTACTCACCATGATATAATTATTAGCATTTAAGCACCATTATCATTACGAAGAGTAACGAGATAGCCTTGTTGATAGCGTTGATATGCAATTAACTAATGAGACGAGAATGACAAGCTAGCAAAGGGAGATTGTTCAACAGATAATTAATTACGTGTTAGAAAATGGGATGCGCCAATAATATTTAAGGATCATTGACTTAGGATTACCTTTACTCTGAGTAGGAGAATATTAATAGCATCTCTATGTAATCTATTTATAAGTGTATCAGTAGATATGCAAAACGTATCCATCTGTTAATTATGTCTATTCAATAGCGCATTTGATTGAATTAAGTGCAAAGCCGTCTCTTTCCCGTTCAGCTGTCATTACACATTTTGTGGGTCTGATGTCTGATTGGCGCTTCTTCTGTTGTAACTGAGTTAAAAGAAGACTGAGATAGTTCAGCATAGAGGCAATGAATCGCTTTAAGTCGATTTTCAACTCTTGGCAAGCAATTATATTATATCTGTATAGGTACATGTAAAATCGACGCACCCATTTATCTTCTATACTCTTACTTATTATAGTAACTATTTCAATCCTTTTCATGTTATCCGCGATTACGTCATATCAAAACATTTCGACGACTTTAGCTAGTGGCGTATCCTGTTTTCTATCATGTGCCAATGTTCGTTCACTCCGTTAAATTTGCACTCTATACGCATAGTTTGTTATGTACTTGTAACCATTTTTCGTTTTGTGCCAAACCAAGTGTTGCTCACCCAGTGAAATATCGAATGGATTTTAATTTTAATGCATGTGGGCGGTTTTATGTGTGTGTAAACACGCGAACCGAGTTGAATGGTCTCATCTTCCTTTGCCATTACCAATATTGACCCAAGATACTATCCCTTTTCTAGTCTGATGTCTACTCATGGTCTACGCTATACGTAGATAAAATAATTAATTTACAGCTCTCAGGACACGAATACAGCTATTTTAGCAGATTTAGCATAGGATACCGTTGTAGTGTTAGCTAATATTTAGTTTCGATTAGTTAGATTGCCTATTAAGTTACGTATAACAAGTGTACCTGTATAAACATTCAATATTTTACTTTGCAGCTCCTTACAGAACATGCATAGTTTTATGGATGATAATGAACTTCATTGCCGGTCTTGTCTTCAGTGTGATACTGTTGCAGGGTGCTCAAGAGGTAAAGCCTTGATTTACTTATTATAGCAGCTCCTTACAGAACATGCATAGTTTTATGGATGATAATGAACTTCATTGCCGGTCTTGTCTTCAGTGTGATACTGTTGCAGGGTGCTCAAGAGGTAAAGCCTTGATTTACCTATTATAACCATGATTTAACATCTTTGTGTTGTAACAACATTTTCAGAAAACATGAAATATTATCATTGGTTAGTAGACAACAAATTAACGCATGTTAAACCGATCACCGATTCTGAATCCCTAAATAAAGGAGGCTATAAAAATCTAAAATATTTATATTAGTAAATTCTTATTTTTACTGAAAAAATAATATGACTTTTTACAGCGTAACTTGACGAAGATAAAAATCTGGTTTGTGATCACGATTGTGGGCTATATAATTTGGACGCCAATTTTACTCTATTGGATATACTACTCGCCAGATCCAATCAGCCCTACCTTTCAGTCTTTGATGGGCTACTTTCTCGGAGGATTTTGCCTTTGGGTCGTTTACTCTTTCATGCAAGAACTGAAAATAGAATCGAATTATAACAACGGAGGAGGAGGATTCCAGTCTGTCGCATTTTCGAAAATTTAATTTCCTTCGTTTATTACTGTTATTCCTACGTCAATTCTGATGCTTAGTGGAAGAAATTTAATTTTCTGTCATAACGATGTACCTCATACGTTGCCGTATACAGAATAAGTCAGTTATAGTGTGCAAAAGCAAAATGATTTTGGTTCTATTGGACTAGGTATATAAAATGTAGCTGTTATATTGATTTACACAACTAAGTTGGTTTAATTTGTACAGATCAATATTTACTTTAAAACTTTCGTATATACTCTGAAAATATCTAGATTGGTAATTCCAAGCGTATAAACTTAGTACCTAAAAAATAGAAGGCCTTTCTTATTTAATAATACTATAGCCATATCTAAAAATGCACCTTACTGTACTTGAAATATCTGTGTATAGTTATGCTAAATGCAAAAAAAGTAATGGTCTATAGACAGTTCACGGGTATATGATAGTGCTTTCATTTCCTGCAGCATTTTTCGTAGTAAATGCGATTAAATAATATTTTGCTTATTGTAATGTTCAAGCTAGATAACAGAAAGTACATATAGTGGTGCTCTTTAAAAAAATACACACCAAGTAAATATCCTTGAAGAAGAACAAGACTCTCTCACTCTGTAACAACGCATATATAGCTTCCTTCGTAAACGCAATAATATTTTGCTAGACAATTTTAAACGAAACGAAAGTGCACTACATGACATGAATTTAGTAAGTGTAACTATATTTATAAAATTCTAACTTATTGCTATACGTGTATACTATTTATTACTGAATACTATTATGGATTTACTATTTATTATTATTATAGCAGTAGACCGACACATCGCAGCAGAATATTTCAGTTACTCTCAAAAGTATCTCATTAGCAAGTAGCAATCGATTGTTTCTATACAAAGGAAACTATGTATAACTAGTCTACAATGTTTGTAGTTCACTCAGGACACAATTTTATTATATACCTTACGAAATACGTACATACAACTATTATATAAGATCAATTTAAAATATTAAAATTACTTATATATATGATAAAAATAAAAATAAACCATTTATTATATAGTAGTAAGCTGTAAATTGGCTACAGTAATGTAATGGTTGATATTGCAGTTTGCAATTTGTAGAATGATGATAGATTTTTATTTTATCTTCTCCAACTTGTAAAAATTGTTCACTTGTTCCACGGCTAAGCTAAGACAGACAAAGGAAATGCTATTGCAAGAAATTTTATATATTTATTGCAACCTGATTAAGTGGTTCAGTGGTTCACAAGCTTTGCCATCAAGAAATAGATTGCTGGCAATTAAGTAAATTACAGGTTAAGTATAGAGTAGCTTTGGCAAATTAGTTATAGCCATAGCAGTAGGAAGAAAAAAGCCTGGAGAACTTATAATAATATTACTGATATACTACTGACATGAATGACCAAAATGATTTAGAGGTATATATTACGAATTAAAGATCTCAAGTACAAAGTTGTTGATTTTCCAATCAGAATTTTCCTAGAAAGACACTTTTTATTTGATGAATACTTATAGCTTATATGAAAATGGACACTATACTATTATACTCACTCACGATCATCTTTCATAAGTTAATAGCTAATTTAGAGTTTTGTTACCACATTTGACTACAAACAATTATTAGTATTTGCATACAATGTCTTGTCAATTAAATGTTGTGAAATTAGACTTAACGACGGCACATTTCTGTTTGGACATGCACCTTTTGGGATTGCACATGTTTCTATATATATAGTCATAATAATATAACAAACAATTATTAGTAATTGCATACAATGTCTTGTCAATTAAATGTTGTGAAATTAGACTTAACGACGGCACATTTCTGTTTGGACATGCACCTTTTGGGATTGCACATGTTTCTATATATGAATTATTATACATACAATGATGTATTTCTGAAGTTGTCTGAGATGATTATGACTGGAAGATCTGATATTATTTTAAATGCAGCGTATTATATTATTTGTAGCTGGACAAGCTTATAAGGTTGGCATAAGTAGGTTCAGTTACCTGTGTTTTCCCAATGGACGAGATAGCAAATACCTGGATCTGTAGCGGATGAAAATGGAAAAATTTGATTGATATGAACTGATAAACTATCCACGAGGCTCACAACCCTCCAACATTTTCAAAATTTTCATCTGTAACGCTGTCAGATTTTTTTGGATGCAAAATGGCCCTTCGCGCCTTTTTATCTTAGTCACACAAAAAGTTGCGACACGTTTTTCTGGCTTCCAGATGAAAATTTTGAGAATTTTCAAGGGATCCTCATAGTTTATCTGTCGATATCAAGCAACATTTCCCATTTTCATCCATTACAGATCGAGTTGCTATTTGGTGCAGTGGGAAAACACACGCAGCTGGACCAAGTCACACCAACCTTAATTAACTGTCAGAATAATAGAGCTCTGGGCAATCAACAGTAGCTATTTAAGTATTTATGTCGTCTTTATTTGATTATTGTAGCGTCAGATTGACAATTTGGCTGATCAGTAGACTAGAGTAGCCATAAGCTTATTTATTTAGTAGAGGAAACGTGTAAACAGCAAAACTATATAAAAGCCATCCCTAAAAGTAGCAAGGACCTACTGAGCTTTAATTATTATTACCGAAAACAGACAAGCAGCCAGCCAGAGCCACATGACAGTGTAATTAAGTTATCATATTTGATTACTGTGTATACTCAACTCAACTTGTTCTCAAAATTGGATGTAATTGCCACCGATTTTGTACATCGACAATGCTATGTGCCTGTAATCAATCTAAATGTAAATACAGCCGCGAAATCATGTTAAACTTCTCGAAGTAAAAATGTGACGAAATAAATGAATTAGAATTTACAGGAAATTCCTTCCTCATCTTTTTTGACATACAAAATTATTTTCCTTGGATATAACTAGATCAGTTCTACTAACTTTCACATTCCATTTATCCATCTTCCTGGCTTGTAAGAAATTAAAAAAATCAATGATTAATTACATTTTATTAATTTTAAAAATTTCATTTTTACTCCATAGACTGATAATTCCAATGTTGGTATTAATATTTGAAGCTATCAATTTTGAGATTATTCGTCCACTTGTGAATTAAAAATGTTTCCTTAATTGAAAATTACAAACATTTATTTTCGTCTGAAAATTGTAGTTGTCCGTTCTATATACCTTCAAGACGTTGTTAAAGTCGCAAAGAGTGAAAAGACGCAAAATTGCTTGATGTGTAAAATTCATTAACTGAGTCATCCAAATGCTTAAAAAGAAGTCTTTCGGTAGGTATTTATAATTGGCAAAATTGGCAAACGGTAATAGTAGCTCTTCTGGGAATTATTGACTATGAAACTGACATAAAATTGATTACGCTGATTTATGCTTGCTCAATGGGAGTTAGTCTCTCCTGCCAACTTACAAAACTTTTCTATACGATTTCATCCTACTTTATGTAGATACCATAATAATATGCTTCCTTATCCGAACTCAGCATTTTATAAGCTTTTTAAACATGCAATATAAAATTATTATTACATATTTTTTTTGCTATAATGTGAATGAGCAAGTTAAACATTTTTGTTTTGATATTAGAGGTAGCTACAATTTAATTTGTCATCTTTTCGTTATTTAGCAAATACCACATACGTATAACTCTAAACCAGCACAACATAAAATTAAATGATAAGTTTTAATATTCTATGTCAGATTATTAGGTCGTATTCAAACCAACCAATCGAAAATTCAATAAATTAAATTGTGTTATTTGTGCTACGCACTTTGCATATTTCGCTCGTGCAGTCAATTCTTGTCAATAATTTTATTTTTTTTACACTTTTCATTACAATAAAACATTAAAACATGTTAAATTGCCGTTCTCAGCTTTTCTATACCACAATATTATTGTTTATACACACAAGCTATAGGTACTAGGTTTATCAAATTAAAAAATCTCTCTCTAAATATGCAGTAAAAATCGACTTACAATTTTTCTTCGCATTACCCTACAAAAAACTCTTTTTTTGTAATGCAGAATTTTAATTTTGAAAAAGTTTTCTGTTAGTTCCCTGGAAAAATTGATTTCATAAATGTAGACCTCATAATTGTGTTTTCCTTCATTCGGGTTTTTGCAAAGCTGAAACCCCTCCTTAATGATGCGCAAAATAGGCATGACTGTTCACAGTTCTTAGAATCGTTTTCATGTGACACATAAATATAAGATTGTAAAATGTAACTGCATATGAAGCAGCATGTGACTCTGACAGAAACATAAACAATTAAACGTGGGTTTGGTCTACAAAGGTAGAAAGAGCATTTAAGATTAATGATTGTCAACAGAGAGGATAGTAAGCAAGTATTTAATGGCAATAAATAGACGGGAGTATGAAGTCACTTGTGAATTCACAAAGTGAGTAGTTTTGGATGACTCGTGGGCTTTTCTTCTCTTCAATGATGAATGGAATATTGAACGAAGGAAGCAGAAGAGCGAGAAGCGTCGACTATTGAATTTCCTCTGATGCCTTTGTAGTTTTTGCATGCCAGCCTTCCTTTCATTGTAATGCGGAATTAGTACAAATAAGTGGTTAGAAAATGGGCTAGACATTAGAAAATGTAATGGAGGAGCATAAGTAAGTACAAGGGAATTAAGGATGTTAATCTTATTCGACTGCACTACTCTCCGCTTGTCTTTCGTCGTGTTGTGTAGGCTGAAATGAATGTGTGGAGGATGTAAGTGTTATTCAGAGAAATGCATCTGGCTAAGAGGATTCAACATGGGATGCTATAAAGCTTATTTAACTGCTCCTCTTCATTTCACTTTAGTGATAACTCACAAAGACCGGACTTCTTGAGTGCATGGACTCCTCAATCCTTATCTCCTTTCAACCAAATTGGTACTCGGCGGGTCCTCGAAAAATGTTTTCTTCCCGGGACCTGGACCAAAAACCTTCCCGCTTCCCGGGAAGAATTCTTCCCGATTTCTCGGGACCGTGGGTCCCGCGTTGAAAAAGCTTCTCGATTTCCCGTTCCCGCGTTAAATTTTTTTCCAATTTTCCGTTCCCGCGTTAAAAAATTTCCCAATTTCCCGTTCCCGCGTTAAAAAGTTTCCCGATTTACTTTGACTTCCTTCCCGGGACCTATGGTCCCGCGGTCCCGCGGATTTTTCGAGGACCCGGTACTCCGGTGTAGTTTCCAAACATTGCTATTTTACATATTCGTTTTTAACAAATTCCATCATCATTTTTTCATTACTATCACCAAAAAGAAAGAAATTTCTCCAGTTTAAATCATTCAGTTACAATTAATAAATTCTACTCTTGATTTATTTAACAGTTTATGGATCCATGACCATGTAATTAATATTAACAACATTTGATTCCATTTCAGAAAAATCAATGTTGGCTGCAGCAATTAATATCATATATCTATGTTATCTACTGAGTACATAAAGTACAGGAATGCATAAATAAATTAAATGAAGTACAGAAATAACAAGAATTTGTTTACAAAATATATAATGGCAATAGCAGAAAAATACCATTTCCCAGAAATACCAAGAAATATTGACAAATAAAGAAATTCCATTAGAAATATTGAAAGAAATTCCAAAAATACAGATTTTCGGAAAAGAAATTATTAGAAATAGTGATAATACGAAATTCCATTAGAAATAGCAAAAATACGGAAATGAATAACACAAAACGCAGAAACAGCAATATAGATAGTGAAAATACGGAAATCAAGAATTAATAGTTTTATTAATTCAAATAATAATTTTGAGAATAAAGCAATATCGACATGAATTTTGAAAGTATTTACCAATTTCCCAAGTAGTATCGATAAATCGTGTCCTTGGTGTAAATGAAGTAAATACGAAAGTGAAATACGAATTTACTTTTATATGCATAGATTGATAGAATAAGAAGGACATAATAATATTATCTGAACTGAAGTATAATATTATAGGTTTGTTTTATTACGTCTTACAATTAGAGCAATGAGTGAGTGATATTAGTAAGGTCGGAAGATTTTATGAGTGGTCGGACTGATGTTGGAAAGGAAGACTTAAGAATCGAGTTGTGCAGAAATAAGAGCGAGAGAGATAGGAATGAAGATGTTTTGCATGTGCGGGAGTATAAAGGCGATAGTTGTGCAATTGTGTTGATACGTGTGCTATAGGGTCGAACATCAGACCTTGGCATTTGGCTTTTTAGCTTCAGTTCAGTTGTACTGGCAAATGTTTTATGGAATTATCCTGTCTGTCTGTGTAGTTTTAATGATAGTTCTCTTGCCCTGCATCCTCCGTGCATTCCTCCTCTCTAATATTTAATGCTATTACACTCTACGATTGCATTTCGTGTGTATTCAAAGAGCTTTTTGCTCAGAGAGCTACTACGCCAAAACGGAGCACACAAAGAGACTCGTCGACAACAACACACAGTGCTAAACTAAACTGACTCAGTTTGTTCAGAATTGTGTTCGAGGCAAACTCTAACTTTAGTTGTGCCTACTTTATTCTCTGTTAATTCTAACTGTAACCATTTTCTGTTTATTTATTATCACTCTCTATGCGTATAATAATATAGAGCGACCCTCTCTGAAGAAGAACAGTGTAAAATAAAGAAGGAGCAAAGTCTGACAAGAATTAACGTCATATTATTCATTCAATATAAATATACACATCAGCTATTCATAGTAGTAGCTAGTTACTTTTAGACTACACTGTTATTATCATGAGTTCTTTTACTGCGCCTTTACTAGTTCTTCTCTCGGACCGTCAGCCGTGAATCTACTCAATTATTTCTTTCGTTTCTCGTTTCTGACTGTACACTCTCAGTCAGATGTACGCAACGGACCTACGTCTTGCCTTCTCATGTGATTTTTACATTTTTTATCTAACGATATAGAAATATCCTCCAGAAACATGGTGCTCTAGTTAATTATTATTATTGTTATTGTGTAAAACACACTGTGAATATTGTGCACGATTGTACATTCAAGACAATACAATTATGTCTTGCTATCAACTTCAAGTAAAAGTTATCGCCGTAGTGGAAATGGTTTGTTAATTTTACATTTTTAGTGGATTTTCCTTACGTTTAAACGATTTTCCTTGCATCTAACCGATTTTCCTTACATTTAAATGATTTTTCTTGCATTTAAGCATTTTTCCTTGCATCCAACCGATTTTTCCTACATTTAAACGATTTTCCTTGCATCTAACCGATTTTCCTTACATTTAAACGATTTTCCTGGCATCTAACCGATTTTCCTTACATTTAAACGATTTTCCTTGCACCCAACCGAATTTTCTTACATTTAAACGATTTTCCTTGTATTTAAATGATTTTCCTTGCATTTAAACATTTTTCCTTCCATCCAACCGATTTTTCTTACATTTAAACGATTTTCCTTGCATCTAACCGATTTTCCTTACATTTAAACGATTTTCCTTGCATTTAAACATTTTTCCTTCCATCCAACCGATTTTTCTTACATTTAAACGATTTTCCTTGCATTTTAAACGATTTGCTTTGAATTTAAAAGATTTTCTTTACATTTTAACCTAAATGTCTTACATTTAACCGATTTTCCATGCATTTTGAACCAATTTTCCTTTCATTTAACCAAATTTTCTTGAATTGAACCCATTTTCCTTGCATTAAACGGAATTCTCGTGGATTTTACCGGCTAATACAATTAATTAATGTTGAAATATATATTTGTGTTTTATACCATTTTAGGTGGTTTCTAGTCTTCTGCTCATTTTCCTTGGATTTTTCACAGCTATTGTCTACGTCAAAAGAGATGTTCTAATGAATATCATCGAGCGAGATGATGAATATAGACGATTAAAGAAAATTATGCACGCTAATCGTGAGTTGATTTGGGACAGTTATCTATATTATCGACATTTTTTACATAATAATACGCAAGAGCACAATTCTCTTATCGATTTTATTTACTTTACTTTTACAAACATGAAATACACACACATTGCTCTTGTCCTGATTGATTAATCTCCAGTTCATAGCGTGGAAATCCATTTATACAGCTTAGGAGTTTACCTTTGCGCTTTGCTTTTATTATGCTTTTCTACCAAGTTCGTTTGTTTCGTTTCACGTGTAACATGTGCAGGCAGTTCTGTTGGCTCTACCGAGCGCGGCCTTGAGAATTCCTGACTCCTAATAGAAATGACATGTAATACACAAGCTATCAACCACCTGGCTATAATATTTTTTATGTAACAGCAGTGTATTTACCTCTTTGTATTGTTTGTATATAATCACTTGAAGTCTACTCTTCGTTTTATCATACAGGGGTACCACAAAAATTTTTCTTCCATTTTTTTCCTATTTGGAAAACAAGACTTTGACTTTCGCATTGATCCCATTTTGCAAATTGAGAAAACGAATCGATAAAAAATATGATATGAAAATAAGTCAGCTATCGCCCCAAAATTGCCATTGAAATAAAGAAATTTATTAATTTTGTTGCCATTTCTTTCAGGTAAAAAACGATTTTGAATTGTTTTGTATTCTTTTGACCTGAATATCAGGCAAATTGTATTTATTTATTATATAGATCAATCTCTAAGTTAAAATGACAGCTTTTCTACAATGTATAAGTTCCATATTTTTATCAGTTCCAATCCTGGAGTTATAAGTGTGCAAACAATGACGGAAACTTCGTGGTACCCCTGTACATTATACTTTTATACATTATAGAGTGTGGAAAAGATTATGTAATGGATAAAAGCGTGTCTACCTTTAAATTACTTATCTAATAAGGTCAATATTTATTTTTAATTTGCAGCACTCGAGCAGATTAGCATGTTTATGATTCCATTTGTATATTTCATCGTTGAATTGGGTCTTGCAATTTTTCTCTTCCGAAGTTGCGATAAAGTAAGATTCTCTCACCACATTTTTAAAAGCTATGAGATGAAAATATTATTTAGTAAATGTATGGATAGATAAAATCTGAAAAGATTATGTAATTATCAATGGTATACTAATTTAAAAAATTATGGCTGCTTTTTTGTAATTTTTTAGCTTCATTACAAAAGACTTCGGATGTGGTCAACAGTGACAATCACGCTGGTCATGGTCGGAGTTTTCTTTTTCGTGACGCAAATTTTGAAGAATCAAGAGCAAGACTTTGCTGATATTATTGTGATGTTTGTGCTAAATCTCGTTTTCACTGTCTATTCCATTTGGGCTGTGCACTGTCTCATGCAAGAAATTAAAACTAGAGGAGTGCATCATCCTGTGCCTTATCAACATCACCACTACACATATAATTATGATACTGAAAATGCCAATGAATTTTACAAGCTGTAAAATATTTTCCATGAATCTCTGCTGCTGCTACTACTACTCGTAAACAATAATTCATCCCCAACCGAAAAAGGATGTCTAATATTACTCATGTTTTATATATTTAAACATTCACTTTGTTTTCTGTACGTTCTTATTATTATTACGCTGCTGATATCAATATATAAACAATGATAAAGACAAACTGTACGAAAATCTTTTAACTCTCTAATTATCTATTGCCATCAATCACTCTCATAATATTATTATGAAAATCTTTATAATGTCGCTAATCTTAGTCCACATAATATCAAATAATTTAGGGGCTACTGGACAATACACAGTAGATAGTTCAGTTCACGACTCGATTTTAATATTTTGTTGAATATTTTGAATTGAACTGGATTTTAATCAAACAGCAATTTTCTTGGTACCAAAAAAAAATAATCGAATTTTAATACAAACAATTCACTCCACGATGGATTATATTTCTGTGATTATCATAATAAATATCATCATGCGATTTCACGCGGGTGCAGTGAGCAGACGGTGAAAATTTCATGCGAGTATCTGATTTTATTATTAATTACAAAATATTATTTGGCAGGAAGAAATTGGCCGTCGAATTGTTATTCAAAATATTATTACTAAGATTATTTTATTAATATAAATAGTACGCTTTCAGTATATTCAATATTATTGAAAGTATAAAATTAATTTATGATGACTAATCCAATGATTCATTTGTACAAAAGAATGAAAATATTATGTCACTAGGAAAAATGAGTCCTGCTATCTTGTAAACAAGATTTATTTTACTTATGTAGTAACGTATTTCTATAGCTTACGTATTGATACATAATATCGGTAGGTATACTAAAAACGCTAGAAAACGTGTTGGTGTACTGGATGGTGTAATGGTGTCGTGCAAAAACTCATAAAAAGTTTTTTTCCAGTAATTCATCATCCTTAATCTTCGCACATACATAATAAATGTGTTTCTGTACTCTAAGTTAGGGAAAACTCATTTTCGTACATATCTATCAAATTTTTTACCGATTCAGTTGACATTGACAGTTGTGAAAGAGATGTAGAGTTAAGGGTGACTTTCAATGGACGAGTGCGAGTACTTTGTAAACCAATGTATTAGCAGAAAGTTTTCACAGCTCACAATTTTTCACCGAACGCTACGAAACTTTTCTCGAAAATTCTATTTGATATTATCTAGGGCACCCGAAGGCCTAAAGGAATTGTTTTGGGTCGGGATGCAGTTGCCGACAACTTCAAACTCAACGGGAAATCTTTAAAGTTGGCCTTCGGGTGCCCTAGATAATATAAAATCTGATTTTTGAGGAAAGTTTCGTAGCGATTACGGTCTGTGGAAGGTTTCAACATTTTAAACGAGGCAAAAAGAATTCGTATGTACACCAGCAACGGACTATTTAGCTATTTATTATCACTATTTAGATTATTCAACTTTAGAGAAACTTTTTCTGAGCAAGAAAAAATGTGCAAAGACATGTATGGTAAATAATCTGAAAATGAGGATGAGATTTTCATAATAGAGCAGGATTTTTACGGAGAAACTTTCATGGGTATCGCGAGAAACGTCTTCACTCAATATTTAGCGTAATATATTTGTAATGTTCAGTAAATGTCTATTATAGAATCCAGTACACTAGTCAGCTAGTACTAGTACGTAGTAAAATGTAAACATGCAGACATGTTGTATATTAAGTGGGATATCTCTGTGTAGTGTGAACTGAAGCTGACATTTATTTCACCCAAGGTAATAGTTTGCTTGGCTACTCAACACCTCTCAGTGCATGAAGGAATCATATCATTAGGCACAGAATATAATAACCGTGTAAGTGCTGCTCTCGGATGAAAACAGAAAAAGCCATTAAGCTTAAAAAGCTTGCAAACCGAAAATCTGAGAAGAAAAACGTCACAGGATACATAAGACACTTTTTACATGAATGTATTGCACCAACTGGGCCATCAGGCAATCTGGAAAAACCCGCTGGACTAGCATAGCTAGATTATGCTAGCCACTGTAGCCTCGTTGAACTAGGACAATAGGCCCAGGAGGTGTTGGCATCTCATAAAATGAGGATAAAAAGCTTATATAAAAAGCTAAATAAGTTTTATTAGTTCCCACAGCTTTAGAAAACCATGTAACAGGTAAATAAAATACTTCCCCAGAAATCATTGCAACATTGTAGATGTTCTTGCCTCCATTGTAGTTTTCTAAACACTTTAGTGCCTGCAAAGCATAATTAAGGTATATATTCGGTCACAATTCACAGAATAAAAATTTATTGTTATAGGTAGCATATTCAACCGTGATATCATGAATGATCATGGTAGCACTGATGTTAGTGTTTTTTAGTGTCTTTTCTACAATTTTCCTTCTGATATTTCAAACAATGATTTAATGGTACCCCAACAGATTTTTCAGATATCATCATAGATCCATAATTTACTTACCTATTATTGCTCGAAATGACTTCGTATATTTCAAGTTACTTAATTGTACTGTGACGTATGATTCTAACTTGTAAGTATTAAAGATAACTGCAAAACTATAAGAAAATGAAGTCTGGAGAAAGATTTCATAAACATTATAAAACGAATATAATACTGAGTAGCGTTAAGTGACCTTGACGTATTGCGTGGATAAGGTTTGAAGGAAATAATCTCGTCCCATTTTAGAAATTACCTTAGAATGACCCCATTAACCTTGTCCTAAGGACCGCATTTTCACATTTAGTTTTTCTTTAGACTGTACTAGTACATGTACAAAATCTGAACTGTGTATCATCTCAATGAGTCCATGAAACAAGCCCAATCTTTAAAGTCAGTGGTTGAATTGACCTCTAGAGGACAGAACATTTTATAGATTTAAAAGTTCAAGGGTTATCGCTCACTTTGGGACGGACCGACAGACGGACAGACAAGTAGGACAGTTCTAGAGCAGCTTACGATACTCTCAACAGAGGAACTATATGCAAAATCTTGGAAAATATTCCCTAGAGATATACAAGTAATGTTCTTTAAAAGATTTTATTTTATGTGTGATTCAGAATCACTGATTCTATTGTTCTGGGGTAGCATATTATGATAGGTACCCCATTTGGCGTAATTATGTATTAATTATCCACGTGTAATATGCTAATCAACACTTCTATGCGTCTTTTATTTTGTGAGATATCCCCCTCTATTACAGCAATTCTTGTAGGTGAGATTTTCCTGTCTTTAGCTTCGTTGAGTTGACTGTCCTCCTAGGCAGGGTAGCCAAGTCTGTTCTTCCGAAATCTGGTTGCTGTAAATATTTTTGCGGGTATAGTCAGTTGGCCTGCTACATAGATGCTATTAGTGAACAAGATTATCTTGTGCTCAGTCAGGATAATCGGTGTCGGTTAATTTCTGTGGCCTTCTGCAGGCGACTCTGGTTTTCCTTTCATAATTTTCTGATACTTCCTATAGATTCGCCGTAGACATTTATGTCTGTGTGTCTGGAATAGGGAACTACGGGTCTTTCATTCATTTCTCAGCTTTCTCTCTGTCTCTGACTGAAGCCATCATAATGTTTGTGCAGCTGGAAATGTATTTCTCTGTGGGAAGTCCAACGGATCAGTTTTCGCCTTTCTAAATTATTCGGTGATTTTACAACGTCTGCATGTCTGTTGGCAATCTGTGGTGGCCTTCTCTATACTTCCAGATCTCCACCTTGAATTTTGTCAAGATATCTAGGTACTCGGGATTGCAATTCCAACTTCCAACAACTTCCATTATTACCTACACATTCAGACTGAAATATTCATAAACTCGGAACAGGATGACATTTGTAGTCGTTCAAGTCAAGGTCATCGCTGCAATAGAATTGGTAAGTTTTGTCACAAATATCAAACTTTGTTTTTTTTTACCATTTGAACGATAATCTACATTACCATACCGCAAATTCTTCTAGTTTCAAAAGAAATGCCCTTGTGCCATTAAGTAATTTTAATACTTACTAAATTAATGACCTATCGTAATTAATTAGATATGCAGTGTTGCTTCACCTCCTTTTTGTCAACACCAAAATGTCAACACAACAGACTCAAAAAATGCATAAAAACCTTTTGTCAAATCTGGTTTCCTTTTTGTCAACAAAAAGGTTCATTTATGATGTAAGTATAATTGAGATATAGTTTATAAGTTACAGAACAAGATAATTAGTATTACTTTTAATGAATAGTTAATGCGCCAAAAGTACTGGCTAAGTATTTAAAAGATTAAGTCATAATTTATCACAGAGCAATTCAGAGAATTAGACATTTTGGGTTTATTTCTAACAATCTTTTCAAAGTTTTAGTATATTGTGTGTGGGGTGGGACATGACATGAGGATTTTTCTTGTTAGGACACTTGTGTGCACTTATTCTCTATTCTTTATTTGCATTTATTTATTTGCACAATTACACAGGCAGGATAGATCCTTCATTTATTTTATAAAGCTATCAAATTGCTTGTGATCTTTTATAGATTGTTTGCGTCCTTTTACTTGTTTTTAATACGAAGATTTTGGCCGAGATTTCCCTTTTTGGCGAAGACATAGATTTGGATGACTTACCTGGTCTCTCAGGTAGAAATAAAATAAATGATGTACAAAAAATTATTATAAATGAACTCCAAGTGGAAAACTGATAAATTTTTTACCTTGAAGCATCCGCTGTAATTGCATTTTTTCTCGTGCGGGTAATCTACTTAACGGGAGAGCTAGTTTTGGCCATAGTATTGAATATCAGCGCTCATAAGGTAAACAAATTAAGAATTTTTATACGAAACATAATTTCTGCTTTTAAGGTTGGTTTACAGTTATTCTAGCTCAATGTGTTCCCACTCCACCGCCAGATAGGAAATAAGTGGACCTGTAATGGATGAAAATGTGTGGAGTGGAGTTGATTGATATGGACAGATAAACTATCCACCACGAGTCTCACAACCCTCAAAAATATGTCACAACCCTCAAAAATTTTCATCTGAAATGCAAAACAACGTGTCGCACCTTTTTATGTGACTAAAACCAGTGGGCGAGCTAAAAAGGCGCGAAAGGCCTTTTGGCATCAGAAATATCTGACAGTGTTTCAGATGAAAATTTAGAAAATGTTGTCGGAGGGTTGTGAGGCTTTTTTTTAACTTTTCTCGTTTTCATCCATTACAGATCCAATTAAATTGTTATCTGGTAAAGTGGGAAAACACACGCAGCCGGGCCAAGTCACACAAGCCGCAACCTTAAGGGGGCCCTTGACCCTAAGCGTGAGACGAGAACGGGTGAAAGGGTCGTGGTTACTACATCATGAAAGTTCATGTTTTTCTCTAGGGCGTGTGAGCGAGATTTTTTCGATTTAGTAAATTTTAGTAGCCATAATCATTTTTTGAAAAAAGAAAGTTTTGAGTGGGGAAATACATTAGAGGAGCTCGACAAAGCCATTTTAAACATACTTGCTAACTAAAATATGCAAATATCGGCCTCACACGCTCTGCAGAATTCTTTCCTCTTTCGAATGAGCTACACCACGATATTCAAAAATGTTTCAAAATTTTGATCTCGTCGTATTCATAATTCCCTACTTCTTTACATGGGGCAAAAAATATTTCAAGGAGTTAAAGTGGCCTGATTCTAGCTATGGAAGATCGGAGGGCTTTTCAGACACATTGTGCATTACAACAATGCGACGAGATCAAAATTTTGAAACATTTTTGAAGTTTTCGCCATTTTTGTAAATTCTTAGGGTGGAGGCCCTCCTTAAACGAAACATTTTTAAGTACATTTACTACATAAAAAGTGATTCTCAAACGTCCGTAATAGAAATGAAAGTTTTGCTGTAGACTTTCATTCCAACATCTCGTACCTCGTGAATAATAATGAACTCTGAGGGTGAATCATTGACTGTTTGTATGTGATTTGTTGACAGCTGAATTACAATGGACTCCTCCTTTGGTTCATCATAACGGTGACAATAACGATCGCAAGTCGATGCTACTTCATCGGTGGATTTATATGGGGCAAATATTTTTCGATGACTCTCTTAATCTTTTTAGCTAATCTCTTTTTCACTTTTTATTCCCTCCTCTCTGTCTTTTGTTGTTTGAAGCACTTGAAAGAAAACAGAGATTTTGACAGAAGAACATCTCATCAAAGCTATTACGAAATGCAGAAGGTTTAAAATAATTAATTTTAATTTTAACTAAATTCTTTTTCTATAATAATATTCTATAGCCGATCTTATTCTCTAATGTTTAAAATCCTCTCAAATGTTGGCTATTGCTGAGAAAATAAAGTTTTTACGCCACTGCAACAGGTAACCCATTTTACTTATTGTTATTCCTAGGGAAAATCATTTTATTCACCATCACCCAAACTGAATGCGTAATCCCTTGTGTATAAAAGCCATCCGTTTTCATTAATCTCGTTTAGACACTCAATCTCTCTCATACATATTTATGTTTACTATTCTTCGTGTAAATGATGCGATAATTTTGACCTACGTGCAGTGCACAACAATTTCCATTCGAGTTGAGTCATTAGCTTTTAAAGTTTACAACACAATCGGCATAAAGTGAGAAATAAATATACAACTGCTCATAATTACAATTACATCCATTACACACAACAAAGTGAAACATTCCATGTTGTTGTTTACATTATTTCGCCATAGAGTGTGCTGTACTAAAGTGGGCATTGCAGCATGTGAGCAAGAGTACCGAAATCAATGTTAGCAGCAACCTGCCACAGCTCCCAATTTTTCACCGAACTCTACGAAACTTTCTTCAAAAATCGGATTTTATATTATCTAGGGCACCCGAAAGCCATTACTAATTTTTTCGTGTTGGAAGGCAGTTGCCGACGGCTTTAAAGATTCGGCAACTGCCTTTCGACTCGACGCAAAACAATTACTTTTGATCTTTGGGTGCTCTAGATAATATCAAATCCGATGTTTTAGGAAAGTTTCGTAGAGTCGTAGACTTCGGTGAAAAATTGTGAGCTGTGGTAGGTTTCTGCTAATACATTGGCTTGGGTACTCTCACAATGGAATTGGGACATAGACATCCTTAATTAGGTTGAAACAGTTAATGAGACAGTTGAGCTGATTGACAGAGTTCATTCATGGCTAAAAATGAGATGATTATAAAAGATTAGTTATATATCTATGAAGTTTGTAGCACATAAATAACCTTACCTGCAATTAATATTAATAAGTAGAGCAGCACACTGTGGTAAACTGCACATTCCAGTTCAAAAGGGGATTATAATTATGTATGTGCACATAATTATAATTGTGTACATAACGAAATAATTGGGTCAGATTCAGATCGGGCAACTCACCACATGCATAATCAAATTATAATGTTTCTTGGGGAAAAATCAATATTTAAATATCTTGTACTATGCAAATATTATACTTGTGCCATTATGACTTCTACTCTGAAATGAAAATTTTGAGTAGGTCAGAGCTATTCGTTCCGTATTTTTTGTATATTATTATGTGCCATGTATGAAGTAATGATTGGCAAGTATGAAGAGTTTTTTCATCCAGTCACTCTGCAATAATATTTGACGACCTATCATTTGAATGAATTTACTGTTTGTGTATTTAATTTCTAGCACATGCATGAACGGCAGTGTAATATTAATTTAATGGAATTTTCAAGGTTTATTGATGTGTCTGGTACATAAAAAATAGATTTGGTAAGTAAGACCCTGTTTATGCACAACAGCTAGCACAACACATGGTATAAAAGGATATCAGTGGCAAAGGAATATTTAGCAGTTGTACTATAATTGGAATCCCTGTCGTGTATATTTCTTCATTGTGATATTTGTGCTCAGGAAGAATCATCATTCATCATAATAGGAAAGCAGCGAAGCGAAAAGATGACACAAAGTGAAAAATGCTATTAATCCAAACGTAGGATATTGAAGTAATAAAAGACAAAAAGGGAACTAAGTAGTAAGTAGCATTATATGTAAACGTTATAAGTGTATGAGTGATGTGGCATGGTATAAAGTATGGCATGTTGACATGTAATCTAACTGTTACATATTATAATACTAAATAATAGAATATGAGTGCGCATAATGTTGTCGAAAAGTACCTCCAAGCACGTAACATGACGCAATGCATGAATAATGAGTCTGAATAATAATTATCATCCTACATATCTAATAAAATATACCAGAGAGTGGGGGCTGATGCAGCATTGGTCCATTAGTAGCATCCTAGTTAGTCGAAAATATTACAATAGTTTACAACCTTTACTATAATATTTTTGTAGCTATAATAATACCTATCGTTTACAGCGTTCCAAATGACAATAACAAGTATAGGTACCTATAAATGTGTAAAGGTAGGTGTATGACTATTGTCAAATCAACCATTGTAAAACGGCTATAAAACAGATTGGCGTTGGAGAGTGATTACAGTGACCTAATTGACCTTGACCCCCATGCACATATTACATATTACTTTGAGCAGTAGTATGGTATGTGTGTAAGGTTTTAATGAAATATCTCTGCCCATTTTTGACATGACCTTATGACCCCGTTGACCTTGACATATTGATACCAATTTGTGCTTTAACTTTTTTAGGCCGTAGCAGTACGTGTACAAAATTTGAACTATGTCTATCAATGCGTTCATGAAATGACCTTAAGGTGACCCAATTTTGAACTCATTGGTTCAGTGAACCTCTAGATGACACGCAGAGAACGATGTAGGTACCTCAATCCGTTCAAAAGTTGTCGTGCTCAAATGATGGACGAACAGACAAATTGTGTATTCCTATATAGAGCAGCTACACTACTCAGAATAACTCTTTTATTCCAAAGCTTTTCGTCACAATTTATGTTGCTACACTTTCATAATAGTAATAAATATCAGCTTCTTGTACATAATACTAACAATTTTTACGATTAACTTTTAAAATAATTTGCAAATTGTAATGCTATTTATTTTTAGTGAAATAATAATTAAATAATTTTTAGCAGATTGATAAATAGATCTATTCACCATTTGTATCTCCGATAACTTCTAAATGTAGATTATAATTTACACAATTCGAAAATTAAAGTTGCCTACCAAACATTGAGGGACAGACAGACAGACAGATTGATTTCCCTATACAGAGCAATGTCGCTATGCTGAATAATTAATTACTCATACTCAGAAAGCTATAAGTTAAGGTAAGTAGTTTAAAATGTATTTATTGCCGTTTTGTATTCTGTGCATAGTTAAGTCTATGACTAATACTCAGCCACTGTTGCCGAAAAGAGAAGATAGTCGAACATCTCTCTAAACACACGAAACTAGTGGAGGAACACTAATTCTATTTCTTATCATCATCCATTAATAAACAGACGTCTCATTCTTAAGTCCAAACCTAGTCATCATCATCTTAGAGTTTAACATTGCTCTGTTTGCAGATCCAGTGTTGATTTAAGTCGAGTCTTCGCGTTTAGCTATTATGCTAATTTAATTTTAGCACGAAGAGGTGTTAGTTGTGAATCACACAAAGGTCTACTTACTTTACTATGTATGCACCAGCTAGTAGCTACGAATTATTATTGTACAGCCGAGGTCAAGATTTGACTCATTTCCCTTTCTGACATTCAACTGCACAGCTTTTCATTTGGACATTCCTTCAACTTTTCATATTTTTATTTTATTTTTATTGCGACACACCTTCTCGTCTACACAAACTACGTGCGCCAATTCTAAAGTGTCACTTTTAGATACAAATACATGAATTTAGACACAGAGTCTTCTTTCTAAAGTGCTAAACCATAATGTGTGGATTACCTTTTGCTACACAGGCAAGAATTATCGCCATTACGGAAATAGTAAGTCAATAAACGAGCAAGTTTCTTCGCTCTCTCATGAAAATTTAATTGCAATGGGCAGTTATTTACATTTTCTGGGAAGAATTTCGAGATATTTTGCAACAATATTGTATTTATATCGTGTTTTCCTTATTTAATTGCAATATGTACAGTTACTTGCATTTTTTGGGATAGATTTGCAAATATTTTGCAACATGACATAATATTGTTTTCCTCATTTAATTGCAATATACTGAGAGTTATTTACATTTTTTGGGAAAAACTCCCAGATATTTTACAAGAATATCGTAATTACATCGTGTTTTCCTTATTTAATTACAATATGGAGAGTTATTTGCATTTTTTGAGAAGAATTTCTAGATATTTTGCAAGAATATCGTAATTAATGTGCAGATTTTGCAGATATATCGAGTTTTCCTTATTTAATTGCAATTTTGACAGTAATTTTCATTTTTTCAGAAGGATTTCCAGATATGCTGCAAGAATGTCATAATTATATCGTGTTTTCCTTATTTAATTGCAATATGGAGAGTTTATTTTCATTTTTTGAGAAGAATTTCTAGATATTTTGCAAGAATATCGTATTTTCCTGATTTAATTGCAATACGGGCAGTTATTTGCATTTTCGAGAAGGATTTCCAGATATTTTGCAGGAATGTCATAATTATATCGTGTCTTCCTTATTTAATTGCAATATTAACAGTTATTTACATTTTTTGGGAAAGATTTCCAGATATTTTGAAAGAATGTCATAATTATATCGTGTTTTTTTCATTTTTTGACAGGTTTCATCTATCCTGGGCATTTTAGTAATTGCTATTGGAAGTTTAGTCCTGGCGACAAGTTCAGAAATTAAGAAAGATCTCTTACACAAAGATCCTGATAATGTATTTCACATGCTCCTAGTCTCTCCAGGTACCGTACACAAGAGAAAGAACTATAAAAAATTACTAACTACCAACCATGGACATTGATAGTACTATAGGGTAACTGGAACACTGAAGCGAGCCCGCGCCGCGTATAATGACATCGTGGTCGTACACTATGGCAGATAATACATTAGTTGACGTATAGTTTTTAGTGTACGACACACGCAACTTTATTTCATCTTTCCACCACCAATGGGCTCAAATGACAAAAAATTACGGATTGGGCGCTGCTGTCGTTGCTCCATACGATAACAATGAAAATACCAAGTTACTATACTGGCTGCTACCAACTCATTGTTACAGCTTTATCTGCAGTTATCTATTATATGAATTGTAATTTTCATGATTTATTATTTAGTGGCTGAGAAGGTATCTGCGTTCGTAGTTCCCATTTTGTACCTGATCGGGGAATTGGGCTTAGCGATTTTCTTGTACAAAAGCATTTCTGAGGTAAAATTACAACAATTTCACATAAAATGTGTACATAATATGCTCATTTAAAACAATCAATAATGTTAATTTATATAACCGGAAAATATTTTAATTTATTGCCAAATTAATTTTCAGATTATTAAAATGCAGGTTTTTGTTTTTTTCTGTTTTTGACATTTCCTTTAAAGAATTGCTTTATGATTTTTAGCGTAACTACAAAAGATGTCGGATCTGGTACATTATCACAGTTACTCTTTGTATGGTTGGACTGTATTTCTTCATTCCTGGAGTTTTCTTCACTGAAGATTCCTACTATTTTATTAGCATTTTCATCGTCAGCTACATTTTTACGGCTTATTCCGTCTGGGTCGTCAGTTCTTTTATGAAAGAAATGAAAAGTGAAGGACTGCACATGCCGATGAGTCAATGGGACGACGATTTGGATCAGAAGCTTTAGATAAATCAGATGTTACCTAACTGAAAGTCTGCTGATTCATTTACAAAAATTGTTATAACGGCTTTGTGAAATGCACTATTATTATGTAATAAATATTTTACGAATTTACATCACAATTTAGAGAAAAAAACACAAATATCCTTTTATTCTACTGTGTCTACCGGTTTTTGTGTTTGTGAAGTTTTTAACGCAAAAGTATTTAGGGCACATAAAGTTTTCAGTGGGTGACAAAAGCAACTCAGTAATAAGTCTAGCAATTCGTATAGGTTTACCTATCAGAAATTATTGAATCAATTTTCCAAAGTCATCTAGCAAAATACCAACACCAAATAAACGACTCCTCTTTGAAATTTTCAAAAATCCTAGAAGTTATGCGATTTTTTCGATGTCTATGTCGAAAGACACCAATGCTAAAGATATAGGTAGGAAATTAATTGTTTCTTAATAAGGGAAGCGAAATGAAATACCTAGTCATATTCGATCGTCATGCGTCATTAGTAGAATCATCTATGACCATACACTAAAGAAAAATTACATTGTTTTCTCAATTTTCAAAAACACGAGAAAATATTTTATTTCAGCGCATTTATGAAAAACTAAAATATCGGGGATCGGACTTATTTCCCCTATATGCCCCAACGCATGGCAATAGGGAAAATAACTGCGAAAATAAGGTACACTTACAATGTTCTTAATTACCTAAAGATTATCGACAAATGCATTTGTAATTGTTTTATTTTTTCTTCATTGGCCTTATGGTCTGATAGAAAGTCTAAAATGTTGTGCCTCTATGGGAAAAGTTGCATTCTACATTACACACGTATTATTTAGTACACACGTATTATGTTGAAAATACAGACTCTTACACTGTAATAATATGAATTTCCTGTGACATTCTTCCTGGAAGATAAACAGACATAATTATGAGTCCTGAGACTCGGAACTTTTTTTAGTATTCAGATAAAATTAAGGGAAGTCTCAAGAGGGTTAATTAATGGCTACAGGACATGGAATCTCTATAATTAAATACATGTATCAATGTGTCTCACACAGTTAGAATACTTATACATAGAATTCATGAAAAATAGAATGTTGTCCCTGGCTTGAATATCACTGGCTTGAATAACACAACTGTAATTTAATTCTATAGATATCGATCATTCTTTGTTGGTACTCCTTATTAACATCACACATTTCATAACTCTAATATTAATTACATTGGTTAATTAAATACTGTATGCATATACTTATATAATATTTCTATTATGCCACATTTTATAGGTTAAGGTTGGTTGTAGTAGCTAGTCTAGCTTAATAATGTGCTGTCAATATCCACCAGATAGCAAATAAGTGGATTTGTAATGGATGAAAATGTGTCAAGTTGATTGACATGGGCAGGTTAACTATCCACGAGCCTCAAAACCCTCGAAAATTTTCAAAATTTTCATGTGAAACTCAAAAAAACGTGTCGCGTCTTTTAAGGTGACTCAAATAAAAAGGCACGAAAGGCCTTTTCGTATCAAAAACATCAGACAGCGTTTCAGATGAAAATTTAGCAAATGTTCGAGTGTTGTGATCCTCCTGGATAGTTTATCTGTCGATGTTAATCAATTTTTCCCATTTTCATCCATAATGGATGAAAATGT
>JABASI010001512.1:0-24503 GCA_019776505.1 Tomocerus nigrus
TCTCTGTTTGCATGGGATGATATTTGCGATCAACATTACCCGGAGCTATTGAAACAGTCTCAATAAATAGACAAACAAATTGGCCAACTATTATACTGATGATTACTGACTATTGATAGAGTGGTGTGCCTTTGATTTGCAACTATCTCTTTAATTAGAACAAAGCACACAATAATTTATACTCAATCCCAAAGTTTGTGAAACGCACAGAAGCCGTGTCTAATGAAGTAATGGGATCAGGGGCTAATCCTGTTTGCTACAGCTTTGCTAAAGATTGGTTTTAATCCTGTCTCAGGTGTTGTGACATTACACATGGTAAACTCTGGTAAAGCCAATCTCTAAAGACCACAAGCAGAGCAATCAAGCTCCGTCACCAGCCGATATGACATAGGTAACATAGATTAGGTACTTACATACAGATATGTGGTCGAACTATTTTCAAAAAATTATTCTTTCATAATTTTATGCCCACCTATAACTTGCATTAATTACCTACTACCCGCCTTATGCGTTTATCATTTTTTGCAAGAGGAATATAATTACCGCTTGCTAACAATGTTAATTAGCTCTAACATAACATGCAGCTAAGTTATTGCTACTACATTCCCCCTCTTCATAATTTTTCATTTTCCAGGGAACACCGCAATTACATCTAAAATTGAAAACCGGGAATCTTCGTTGATAATATGACAACGTAATAAATGGCCATCAGAATCCTACGAGATAAGACATCATAGACATTTACTTTTTGTTTCTTCTGGCCTTCGTTTCGTCGTGCGTCGTACACTTATTAAGCACATTTGTACACGTATCATTTACATGCAGTGTAGCTATAGAACCTCATTGCATGAGAAATAATATTCCGAGTCGCAGTTTTGCTCATTGTCAGATAGGAGAATGTCGAATGAGAGAGAGAAGTGTATTCTCTCTCATTGTGAATGTGAAGGGAAGGTTGAAAATCGGCCGGTGCGATGGATGATTTTAAAAGGCGACCTGATAGAAAGTTGAGGAGAGTAAACGGATGGGTGGGTTGTTGGGTGAGTGAGTGAGCCGAGGACTGGATGTTTTAGTGGAACTAGCCGTGATGGATTTCGGTGTAAATGTTTAATGCGTAATTCAATTCAACTCCTCAAGTAGCATCAACTTCATGCATGCAACTGAACTTGACTCAACGCCTAAGCTCCTTCCTCAAAGCATGTGGGCACTTAAGTATCCCTATCACTCTACAATAGCCTGAGCATATTATCATAGACTGCTATATTGTATATCACTTCAATAATACATGATACTCTTTAACGGGTAGATGTGACAAGAAGACGAAGGTAAGTAAGTAGGTAGACTACATTGCGAAATTTTTAAACATTTATAATTCTGAATTTCGGATAAACTATTAGATTGGCGTTATCATGCACTTATAACGTAGCAGTATTGACTCAAGCCAGTCATTCTCAGAAAAATCAGATAATACTAAGGTATACTTACAATCACAGTAGCTCTTCAAATCAGACTACTCTTTAATTATGTCGGTTTATTATTTGCATAGTTGTTCCCTAGAAATTATACTAAACACTGGTAACCAAAAATGACGCTGTGTCGCCGATTCGTCAAAAATAGAAAATAATCCCTAAATAAGTATAATCCTACACTTAACTTCACGCACATTTTTCAGTTGCACGGCGGCTGATAAACAATTCTTTCTGAACTTTATCTCTCTACATAGATTGAAATGGAAAAAAAAGCAAATTCGTGTGAATAATTAAAGGAATAAAACGAGGAGTAGGTAAGTGGATTGTTTGGAGCCATTGAATTGATTGTTGTATACAATTATGGATCAATTTGAATGGGATGGATGTTGCTGTCGTTTATAAAGTGGCATGGAGCATGGAGCACTTACAGTCACATACCATGAACTCCTACTAAGTGAAATCGCAAATTGAGCTACTTGCCGACGTTTCCATCAATCCGTTCAACTAATTTCACAATTTCAAGCTGATAATATGATATCATTGAATGAATATATTGAATGTTCTCTGTAAATGTGAGCAATGATGTTGAATCGGATGAGTTATGATAATTTACAAGCAATTTCAAACAAAAATGCTAGCGTAGAGCTTATAGTTAATATGCAAGCGCTGTACAACAGAACTATGTAATCAAAAGAATTGCCCTCTAATCTCATATTCATCTTTTCACCGACGGCCGTCCGTCTCCGTCTTGCTCCTACACTTCGCATATTTAAGTCAAAAAACAATCCATGCCGGTTCAGTCAACAGGCAGCCGGCCGTTACTATTTATCAGTAGGATGCCAACATTTATAGTCTAATGTATAGTTCACTATGCAAAATTATTCATAAATTGAGACTTGTCTACTTGACAAGTCACTACCATTTACTTTACTGCCTTTCGTTGGAAAAATTCTGGAAGAAATGTCTTAATTAAATGCAAATCAGCACTGTCATTGCAAGAAACTTTCAATAAGGTAGATTACCAAGTTTTAAACTAAAACTTTGGCAATCTGAGGCTAGTGCAACAGATTCTCTATCGCTCGACGCTGAATATCTGAGAATGTTAACTAATCTATCACTACCCTTCATTTCAAATCTTGTGATTGAACACACGCTATGTAATGGAACGAAAGTTCATGCAATGCAATAAAAGTCATAAAATTATTGTCCTGTTTATTATATCCATAGTATTATTGTATTATGTCATGTATAAGTAATAAGAATAAATTACAAGCGATTTACTAGAACTTTTAAATGATTATACATTATGCCTCTTCCTTGGCACCGAAGATAATGATATTCCAAAAAATTACTTTGTCCTTGCTAATATTTCATTTCTGTAGTACACTTATTTTCCTGGAAATTATATGCTCACTTAAGCTACATAATAAATAGTTCCAAATGTGTGCATAATTTTGCATAGTCTAGACACCTGTCCATGCACACACTAAAGAGTCCTCACTTTTATATTGATGACATCAATTTTGCTCGTTCTGATATGGATATTTTACCGCAGTGGTTATACGATGAGTGATTTCTCCCCGTCTCCATTTAATCGGTGCTCTAAATGACGGCTATTTCTGATAATGGTGGCACTAGTGGAAAATGATTTCAAGAATGTGTACAGCAGATTGAAACCAGTGAGAAGGAAGAAAAATAGTCAGCTACCTACATAGGCAGGGCAACCCTTTTAGATAATTTAAATGGGTTTAAATGGAATCCTATTTTGTTGCTTCTATCTTCATAGGTGGCATATTATGTCATTTTTAACGCCTTTTAAAATGCATTCAATGCATTTTCACATAACCGCTTTAAAAAATAAACTCACACCAAAACTGTGTCTGTCTGATGTTAAGAGCTTGCATTCTATCGTAACTAAAAAGCAGAGAGTTGTAATGACAAGGTACAGTGTGAATAATAAAGCACAGTGAGTTTCTTGATAGTCAGTTTTTATTAATATGAAGTAAAATATTAAAATGGTAAAAATAGAGCTACTGCTCTACATAAAACATTATTTACTGTCGGCCCATCGAATTAAGGATTTACTTATTCAGTGCTAAAACTAACTAAGTGTAAGTAGTTTCCATAATAAATATCTGCTGGATAAGTAGTCGAGTAATATAGTTATTTATAATTTGTGATAATAGTGTGTCAGTGTCATCCATCTTTAAGACCTTTAAGTTTCCTGGAAAGTCCCGTATAATTTTCCGAAAGAAATTCCTAATGCGGACAGCTTTTGCTGAGCCCTAAATAAATGACTCACCTTCTAGGCCACCAATGTGTTATGGCTCTTTGTAATTTCGTTATTAAATTTCAATGCATTTTGATCATCGAAAGTCGGAATCGAGTTAAGCGTTATGGGAATTTATTTATCAGTGTCCATACTTTCTGTGACTTTTAAGGATGTAGCGTAAAAAACCAATTGGCTACTGATGATTGGAAGTAGCAATTCGATAAAAGCTTTCGTTTAAATAAATGTACCTAAATCACTTAATCACTACCTTGAGTATTGTGTCAGAATTGATGTAAAATGGAGGCACATATGCCTATTTATTTAGATCTTTTTATGCAATTGCGCGAAATGGGATGTCCAGAGGCCCAGACCAGTAAAATGTATAGGAGCCTATACAAATCCAAACATTAAATGCATCCACAATAATCCAAATTGCATTGGTGGGGCTTTGTAGAAACAGATGAGACAGATTAGAAAGATCCATTTTAGTATTTCCAAATAATTCCTTAATGAAGACGTAGTAGTAAGAAATGATGCAATTCAAAACGAAGAAAACTGTTTTCATCCGCCCTCCTACCACATTATCAATTGCCTTTATTATTGAGCATAGTTTTCTAAGGATATATTGTTCCAATACTTATAATATAAAATTTCTAAGTATCGGGCCAGTGCTTTATGGAAATGAGTGTCATGTCATCCTGTTGTAGCATTAATATGTGAAAATGAATCTTTACGCTGTTAAATATTGTGTTTAGAAATTACTTATTGTCCATTTTCTATTTTCAATGTCACAAAAATGGAACTTTTGTCGTATTTTGAATCTATTGCTGTATTGCTACATAAATTACGCTTCATTAAACTGCTTCCAAGTTTCAAAGGACCACTAAGACTTGAAAGTTCAATCTCCAAAAATTCGTCTAATTTGATTACATCCTTAAACTTATTACGGCGCTTCCCATTGACATTTTTCCATGGTTAATTAATATAAGTTTCCTTCTTCCTCCTTTCTGATAACAATTAAATCGCAAAATTTACTGCAACTCCTACTTAGTAAGTAATTTTTGTTACATATTTTATATTCTACATTATTTCATAAAAGGGATCATTAATATTTGTTGTCTTTAATTTTATAGTTGTAGCTTATCAACGCAGGTTGTTTGTAAAATTGCATTTTAAAGAATTTTTCTGTAAGGTACACTAAGTCATTCGAATTTATAGTATGTATATAAGCATATTTATATATAGTATATATGTTATGTAAAATAGTTAATATAGGATAGGAAGCTAACGCTAGGCCAAAGTAACATCCTGAAACAACTCTGGCTAATTAGCATCTCACCACTCACTGACAATGAAAGATGAAAAAATGGAGACGGGAGGAAAGTACTTGCCCTGCTTCATTTGCAATCGGAACTAGACTACTTAGTAAATAGAGACTTCTTTCCTCTGAAAACAACAAAACGTCAATTATTAATTTATGACGTGAAACATTCTCCGGTCCGGATTGCAACTTTCCGAATCGGTACCCATGCAGCTCAGCTCTCCTCTTTTAAATTCAACTCATTTGTACTTTGTATTTGTTTCATCACAATACTTTTAACAATTGAAAGTTAAAATTCTGACATTGTAACTAAATCTAATTCTACGCAGCCCTTTAATAAGCGGATTGACTCATATGCAAATTAAAATACTGCTGTGCAAAAATACAATACTGATTACAGTACATCATTGATTTCCCAAGCATTTAAATATGCCAAATTAGGCAAAATCTTCCTTGATATCGAAATTACCTTATTACTATCTTGGTATCTGCAAAACAAATGTTGTCTCATTCGGCTCTTTTTCATATGGGGGACTCGAAATTATCATTCCGTAATTCCATCGTGACAAGTGACACGACAGGATACGTACTTTCTCCGGTCTTCTTGTTTTATTTACATAGGTAATCTTTGTGCGTCTCAGTCTCATTTCACCTCCGTTTACATGTCTCACTCATCTTTGCTTGAACTGTGAACTTTAAATCCTATACTATTCGGGATATAGGTACATGCACAATGCACAGAGGTAAGATACTAAAGACTAGGGACACTAGGGAGGGAGTACCTAGGAGCCACAGCGTTTTAGCTCTCCATCCCTCTCCTTCTCTTACTCATTCAATTACTTTCTTTTTATGAAAATGCATTTTGCTTCTAAAACTTTATTGTACTTCTTAGTCGCAGTTGAGAAAGGCTTTATATCTAGTTTTAACACAATTCGTTAAATATGGCCAAACAAAAATGGTTTGATTGAACTTAACAATTTAAAACGCATTGTGCATGGAAGCAATCTTCGGGTAAGCTTCCAATCATTCAAATCATCAAACAATTGGCACGGTCAAATAATGAAAGAAATATTTACCTGGAGGAAGTCAGATATTATTTACCTGTTAGAATATATACATAGGTAATATAATATGGTCGTATAATATGAAAACATGATCACTGTTGAGAAAACGTTGTTATCTCATAAAACTTCCGAGGATTTTTTATTTACATTGCTTGTTAAAATGCATATTCTACTAAAAAGTTGACTTCAATTTCAATAGTAATAGTTAAATAGCTACCAATAGTGCAATTATAAATAAATTAGCACTTCCCGACTCTTCGTAAAAGTGAAGTAGGTGGAAGCAAGACGCCTATTTGTATAATATATAAATCATTACGTTGTACTTTTACGATGCTAATGGAATGTTGGCATAATATACAACATATGGTGCAATTGGATAAATCCGCCTATAATTACATTTGTATATGTAATCAGTAATTGCTAATTAGCACGTAAACCAATGAGGTTTCTAATATTCGAAGGTGTAACACAAATGCGAAAATTACGTAATAGTTGTCGCTTTATCATCAATTGTTACAGTTGTCACTATTTTCAAAAATCCCTGTTCAATTTTATGAATCGACTGCAGGTTAATGAGCTTCATCTAAACTGCCTTATTGCTTGAAAATATTATTTTAAAGATTCTTTGAGATATTTACACTCGCTAAGGCTTGTTTGTAATCGATTCGATTTCTTGTTCGAGTAATGTGCAGTGCAAAACTAGTAAATTCATAAGAGCCTCTGCCCTGTGATTATGCCAAATAGTCAGTCTTTTTTAGCTTTTCGGATGATCGGATTCGGGAGAAGAGAGGTTTGGGCCATTTTTTGAAGTTTCACGGAGCTCATTAAAAGTTTTCTCTCCCTCCCCTTCAATATTGTGTTCATTTATTTTTTATAGTCGCTGAAAAGTTAAAAGGGGGTGTTTATAAATGAGAGTTAGATTTTTTGACTACCGTTGGTAGTACTTAGCTTCATTTGGAGAGGTGGAACGTGCTATTTACCTTAGGACGAGCTAAATAGTTAAGCTATGTATGGGGCATTAATTATCAACGGCTATGTCCGTTGTAAATAGAGACATTAAATAATGGAATTGTAAATAGGGTGAAAGTAGTAAGTCAGGCATGCCACTACTGACACGACGAGCCCCATAGCATACCATACGAGTGTGTGTGACTGTGCAAACTTGTAAAGTAGGAGCAGGTAGGTAAGTAGGTGTTGAGGAGTTAGAGAGCTGATGCTAAGCATCTAGCTGAGTTGAGTGAGTGATGGGATTTGTGTATATCCAGCCAGAGCAAATAGTAATGGTAGGTATGTAAGTATGTATCGCCCGTATCGCTATTTTCAGTATCTGTTGTCGTTGGTTGGCGGTGCGGGTGCGATGCATGGGAAGATAGAAATTGAGTAGTCGGCAGGCAGAAGGAGCGAGGATGGGGACAGGACAAGTGACCTAAAGAGGAGACTACAAGTTAAGCGACTAAATAAATAAGGAGAGTCAATCCACATCATATATTTTTCGGTTAGTTCAACTCAACAGGAGCATGGGCCATGAGGATTAGATAGCTGTTTAGATCCCCTCATTAATAATGCCTCTCCGTTTGGCATATTTATTTGAGTACTTTTTTTAAATATTCAGCAAATGGGCTTTGAACTTGCTTGTGTTGCTCGGCCGTCTTGTCTTGTGTCGACTCTCTCCATCCCATCCACACCACGCACTACTACTCCCATCCCAACAGGCCCTTGCCAGCACTAGCCTCCTAAACTCTTTGTACGGGCATTACACGATCACTATTTCTAAATATTTCCCATCCTACCCGGCCCTGCCCGATCTCTCTCCTCTTCTTCTTCCCGACTATTTACACGACACAATTCCTCCGTTTACTCCCTCGTCACCACAGGCATATTCAATCCGCACTGAAAACTTTATAAATTCAATTAATTCAGTGACAAAAATAGAAAATCATGAGCCTTTAATACTTTACCTCCAAACGACTCCTAAACTTCTTTCATGTGCAAGCGAAAACATTTTTTTTACTGAAAGCATGTCCAAGCTGTGCAATCAAAAGATGTAGACATATCCGACGGCAACTACTTATCTCACCACCTCAATTATTAAACAATCAGTTTTGATTGTCCGACTCGCATGACAAGGCTACGTCTATACACTCTATTACTGTACAGCTTAATAAACCCTCAACAAATCCCAATAATGCTTCAGACCTTCGCTTAATTCCACAACTATTGCAATCTAAACATTTTCAAAAGCCTTTCATGTACCTAAAGCATAACTTGGGGCAACGTGACCTACCTACCTATACGTTTACCTTACCTACATTACATACAAACATAATATTATAGGATTGGTTGGATGGAGGTCCAGGGAAGGACATTAATGTATTCTAATAACGAGCCGTGTCATTTCGTTATTGTGAATTGCAGGGCACAGTACATACATATCTCTTGGAGCATTATGGCAGTGATAGCTGTTTCTTTGTGGGGTGGTGGAAGGATGCTCCGACGACGACCTGGAAATAGATAGCTTTAAGAATAGGAGAAGTCTGTCTAAGTAGCTAAGTATTTGGTTGGTTTTAGGATTGGAAACCTCGGTTAGGTTTGGTGTTGCTGCTAAACTGAAGTAAGAGTTGTCTTGTGATGTTAGGAAGGAGCGTTATGTATTTATGTATGTACATATTCATGCCATGCCCTCATGATGCTCATGCATGTTTCGTTAGCCAGCTCAAGAAATACTCTCTCCGTCCGTGTACACATTGCATTTCATTGCGGCTACAGAGGTAAGAAGTGGAAATATTCCAGAGAAAGTGGCTCACTGGGATTCATGAGTAAATCAGTGGCTAAAATGTCTGAAAAATTAAATGGACCCAGGCCCAAGAATTGACTCCAGTCTGTTGAGGAGGCCGCGAACATTAGCGCCGCGAAGGGCAACAAGAGACAACTAAATGGCAAGACCCAACTCAACGCACACGCCTGCTGTTCTCTCTGGGTAGGCATACCCTACCGTATCAACTACCGACCCTTCCTACCCCGAAGTCCTTAAGTCCACACAAAGAACAAATATTTACGGGCATTCACTTGATAAGAAGGATGCAGTGAAGTCTCAACCTTAGTTCACTAATAACCAACATCACTAATTTTCCCCTCATCTTTTCCATTACTTCAGTAACTTCAGGCTGGACGGAAAATAAGGAAATGACAGCCATGCTCCAACTTTTAAGAATAATTTCATCATCATCATGAAACTAACCTAGCCTCTTCAAAATCTTCATCTTCATCATGAAATAATATTGCAATGTTTGTATTTGTTTTAAAACCACTGCAGTTAATTTTCCCCAAAATTGTCCTTTCAAGTAGAAAATGGAATTTTTGCCGTTTTCTCAATTATTTTTTGTATCTCTCCATTTAAAGTGTGATTGGTATATAATGTGTTGGTATTTAAGACATTAGTGACGTAGATAGATAGATAGATGGATGGATGGGTTGACTCAGCAGGGTTGGTTGGGAGTTGGGTGGGAGAGCTCTCATTTACTTGGCTGACTGTGTGATTGACTTGCAAAGGACTGAGGCAATGTGAAAAAGAGTAGAATCTCAATTTGAACTTCCTCAGCCCAGTCTCCTGCTCGTCTCTTTGATGATGATTAATTTAGTTTGTGCTGGAAGGAGGAGGACACATTAAATTAATTTTCCGGACGAAAAGACATCTCATTCTGCCTGGCTCGCTCCGACTGACTGAGCTGCATGCTCTCTCTCGCTCTCTGCACCTTCAATGCTCCTGCCTCCAATCACGATTACTTGTGGTTCGCCAATTCCTCTTCGCCGGCTCCTTCCTTACTTACTTTGCTACTTACTTACATTAGCGATTCCTCCGAGCAACTCTCTTTCTCTAACTTTCCCAAGAATTTAAACACTCTCCACTTATAGCCAGTGCAACAACAGCCCGCCCCTATGAACACTCCTCCGTAGAGCAAAGTGAGAGAGAGAGCAGAGTCAACTTGAGAAAAACAAATATTCTAGAATATGCAAGCATAGCATGCTTATGCATTTCAGACCCACTCTCCCATTCATCAACTCTACATTCTCTTTCTCTTACCAAAATGTCATAATTTACTAAATAATTGTCACTATCAATTTTTAACAACGGCAGATTCCCTATTCACGCCACCACATTCTAAACGTCAGCTAAAACATATTCTCATCCTTTTTAAGTGCCACAGTTTCATCACTAACTAATTGTTTTCGAGGTCAATTTTATGTATGAGTAAGTCAACAGATGTTTATGATATAGTCAATGAGTTACTTGTCACAATATTTCATTTAAACTTAAAAATTAATATATTATACCTAATTAATGCTGTCTATGGCAGAATACTAGGATCCCTTAGCTATGTATAAACCCTCGAATGAAATATGTCCCCTTAGAATTACAATATCCCTCTAATTAGTTCTTAAATAATTGCTTACGACCCTTAATTAGCCATTTGGAAGGATCAAAATTTCAAAACAATTTAATGAAATTCTTTTATATTTTAAACCGTGTACAAAACTTTCTATAATTTAACATATGAATATAAAAACTGCTGATGTGTTAAATCAAACCACTTTGATTAAAGATTTTTATATATTTTGGTAATGTGTAATCAGTATAGATATTCCACAATTTGGACCATATAAATGATAAGTATGAATGATAGTGTGACAATTTAAGGCATGATTGAGAAAAATAATATTTTTTCGTTCCTTATTGCTAATAGGTAGTACTGACTGACTACAACTATTTGAATATGTTATTTGAGCAGCTAATTATTTGTTCATGTAAATGTGCTGTCCCTGAAAATGTGCCCATTCACTCATTAGACACGGTGTTAGTGTATGAGTTTGTTGTTGAACTGAAATATTGGATTTGACTGTTTAAACGCATGTTCTGTTACCTGACAGAAATAGGAAAAAGGGAAAATTTGCTAGAAGAATGGCTATTCTTCAGCGTTCAGTGTTGGTTGAAAATAATTGGGAAAAGGGAAGCACGTCGTAATGCTAAAATGCGACATTAATCCAAATAAAATGATAAAATGTCTAAAAGAGAGATAAATATTCGTCTTTAAGGAATTTCCATAATTGAGAGCGACCTAGAAGCGGAGCATAAATTACCGAGTTGTCAACTTTAAGGAGATAACTTCATCTTGGCCCGGAAAGGCGACGTGGAGTTGCTTCATGCAGCTGACGATATGAGAGTCAGCTCACGCAACCCTCTTTCTCATCTTCCTACTCCAAGTCACACTCACTCGTCCGTCCCTTCTTTCAATTTCTCGCACTAATTCTAATTGTGATTCAGAGAATAGAATGCACTTCTGTGAGAAAGTACCCCCCAAAAGACTTTCCTCTTTCTCCTCCACGAAACGTCACACCACTTTACTTAGAACACACGTTGGCCACAATTTAATGTCCTCCTAAAGTCATAGCACCTTTAATATACTTAATACTGCCAGCAACAAATGGGAAAGGGCTATCGGGCTATGATAATGAGATGTGTGTGTTTGTATAAGTACTTATACCTCAGTTGAGCTGAATTGAGTACTCTCTGAATTTTTATTGAAAAATTAAACTTCTTTAGAACTAAGTAAATCGAGGTTAATTAATGTCAAAGAAAGAGCTTATAATGGGTATTCATCCGAGGAAATAAGTTTTCGTGATTATATTTAGTCAGCATTTAAATAGCAAAGACTCCTTCTCCATGCAAAGCTGAAAAAGTAAAAAAGTATGTTTGATAGTTTTATTGTAAAACGTGGGGTTACATTTTCTGTGAGTCTGTATCATCAGAGTTGATCGCAGTATTCATTTTCAGAATCATTGGTTTATTAGTTTATATTATTAAGAAACTGTTTTGTAATTGTTTCGAGGCTTCTGACAATTGATCCTAGACGAATTTACTCATTATTCCAATGTTCCAAATTTTAGATGCTGTTACTACAGTTAGTCATATCTATCAGTTGGCCATGGTGTCTGAACACCACAATGGCCATTCGTTATTAAGATTGGAATTTCTATTACATAAAATGACGAATGATCAATCTAATTGATGTCAAATTTTTTGGGGCGTTAAACGAGTATACCTACCTCTGATCTGACCTTAAATGTGAGGCATTTCTTTGCGGACAAGCACCGTAGAAATCGTTGGCAATGGACGGAAGCCGGATATTTGAAAAACGTCTACAAGTAGTCCACTGTATGTGGGTAATCTACACAGGAAAAGGATTTTAGTGTAGGCAGAAGGTGGGAAGGAATGGCCTAGCTAAGGTAAGAAGCGCAATACCAGCCGTTCGGACACTAAATCCAAATTGGTAATTTGTAGCACAATTTACCCCTTCGGACTTCACAATAATGCAACGTATTAAAGCCAAAGGGGCACATTATGCAATGCCTTTATTTTTGATGTACATCAAGAAACAATAGTCAGCATACAGGTTGTGTTTTTTAAAACATGATTAAAAACCCTACAAATGGATCTGGTCCAGTAATCCTACGTAAATTCTGTGTGGTACCTTTAGTAAAATACAGCTACAAATATTTTAAATTGGCTTTTTAAAATCACAAACTGTACCGTGACTATAGTTTTACACATCAGCAATTTGGATTTCGTGTCCAGACGACTGGTGAAAAACATGTTTGGTAAGAAGTAAGTGTAGTTTAGGTAGGGATGTTGTTTGGGTACTATAGTCGTATGTAGATAGATATTATGTAGATGTGTGTATAGAGGAAGTAGAAGTGGTAAGTGAAGTGAGGTGATGTGTGTGAGGCGAGTTATTTCGAGTCAAGTCAAAAATCCAAGGAAAAGAAATAAAGGATCCGTAGAATTCCTTTCTCTCTCCTTTTCTTTACGAGGCTTCTTCTTGCTCTGCTCAAGTTGCTCAGGTTAAACTGCTCCTTGCATACCTATTGCCGTTTCCCTTTTCCCTGGGAATCTCAAGAGAGCTGCAATGGGAGGCAGGAAAAGCAAAAGAGAAATTTCTGTTGAGTTGCGAAGAGGAGAATTGAGGAGAATGGAATAAGAATAACATAGATTACCCAACTCGCTCGCTCCTTTCCTTCCTCACTTCCTTCCCATCTCCAAACTCCAACGTCCACACAAATGCAGCCGAGAAGAAGAAGGTGAGTGAGATTACAACTTTCTTCTCCCATCCTTTATTGCTATACAGCTAAAAGTCCGTCCGCATCTTCGACTCAACCCATCCGATCTAATGCCAACTGAAGGCACGACTATCTCCGTCTATACACATCCCCAAAACCTTGTCAGCCACTACCAGCCAGAACACTACTCTACTGCTACACTACAAAATTATCTTTCTTCTATTAATTAGCACACATGGATATCCTCCTTTTTTCCTCCTTCATTTTTTAATCTTTTCCTACTCCCACTCATGCTTTGAAGAGGCTAATACTAAACAATAGTTTTCTTCCATGCCAAAAAATAGACTCATATCTACAGAATACCGAGAAAATTAACTACTTTATCGACATTAATTTAGAATATGGATTTTTCGATATTAATATTATTTTTCTTCCTTCTGGCCTCCAGTTTATGCGATAGAAATTGTACGAGTAATAACTAAATGAATAGGATTATTATTTTTTATTAGAAATTAGTTACACTTGCTGTAGAATTTTTCTTGAATGAACAGAGAAACATATTTCCCCTTCAAAATGAAAGTTGACTAAGGATCGTTTCAGTGATTACTGTCGCAATCATCTCGCAATCTCAGGTAGCCCGCCTATGAAAGCATTGTCAGACAAAACATTTTTATAAAGGAGTTGTGTAGTTAAGTTTCTATTTTTTCTCTCCATCCGTAAGATATTAAGCTCCGTAGCGGATGAATGCGATCTCCATTACTTCGGAAGGAATGATGGGCTCCTAGTGTTTTTCAATAGATTTGCTAAGCTTATTTAAGTTATTTGTATTGTACACACTGTACGCAAGTAGTAAGGGCTTCAGTGTAGATGAGACTACAAGGGTTTGTAGACATCAGACGAAAGACGGCTATAGTTCTTATTCCTCCTTAATATTCACCTCGTATTCGTGGATGACATTAAAATTTCATCGGGTAATCGTAGCCTGTACTTTACACCTTTCCATCCAACACAGTCCCGTCTTGCTATTAAGTAGAGCAAAACATTTGGTGGGCCGTGTACCTACTCACTGACTGTGTTGCATAAGCTTATTTACATGTATCACATGTGATCCCATTGTACTACTTACATCACTCGATCCACAACAACACCAGTCTAGAAACATACAATGAATGCCTTTCTTTATCGGAAGGCAGATACGCTGTCGCCTATGTTCTGCTTCTACGACATATCCACGCATTTGACATTTACCTTCATGATTCTCTAGTCGGGCTAAGTACACCCACCCACCACTAGCCACTAACCCTTTGCTCGTTGTTAAAAGAATGCGATACATCCATGAAAATAGCTATAGGTACCCATTGACAATGAATGCTATTAAACAGGCCAGTATTTCAAAGCTCTAAATTCAGACGTATCGATAGATATACTAATAATATCATGAAATATTCGGGCATCATTCATACAAGTTATATCTTTGTTACCAATTTCAACTTTGCATATTAACTTGGAATCATTAAAAGAATTGTTTTGGGGGCTAAAGTCCAACCGATGTTTTTATCGACAATTTAGATTTTTAATGAGAGAGCATTTAGCAGAGCGATGTATGCTTTTGTGATGGAACGACTTCTACTCTCACTAACTAGCTATTTGTGTACAGTACAAATGGACAATGTTCTGAAATCATTTATCTACTTACGTAGGTATTATGTATTGTTTATATGTAGGTTTGCTATTTGATTGGTTGAGCTGTTGAGCTAGCATGTCTATGGGTAGAAATATTTTGCTTTAAGGAGCACAAATAGTTAGCGCGCCGCCACCTAGCCCGAACGCCTAGGGCGATTTGGTTAAAAGTTTTGAAATCTAATTTCCCAGGGTGCATGAATGAGAAACTTTTAAAAAAGACATTTAGTATTAAAAAAAATTTGGGGTCATATGAAGTGGAGGAATCATTGTGAAAAGCCATTTTGATTTTTCTGTCAGAATATTTGCCTAAGCAGTAAAGATCAGCTTCATGCCCACTGCAGATTTTTTTCTCTATTTTTTGGTATTATTTTTGCAACTTTTTATGTTTCTTCATTGAGTCTCTGAATGAGGCTTGGGAAATTTACATGCAAATTTGTATAGGTACACTGTGTCGGGTAAATCTTGCAAAAATTGAATGTCGAATGCAACGGGACTAACAAATCGTTACTTCTCATCTTTCCTAAACAGTCCTTTCCATCACAAATTACATTGACGCCTTCCCATAATCCAGCACTTTTTTCGTAACTCAGAGTCCCCCTTAATTTCGCTGTAGATTTTCTGTCCTTTTTGGAAGAGCAGCCTGAAGAATAAAATGTAGCGGTATAGTTCGAAGACTTTGTAAACGTTTCATCTTGTTCTAAAGTGTATCAGCAGATATTGCAATGTTCTTTCTTATTGACTTGAACAGGTTTCTTATGATAACTCAATTAATAATTTCCGAAGTGAGGAATCAAGTCGAGCGTAATTACAAATTCTAAAACTGTTTTATTTATTTATTATTCAAATTCTCAAAAAATAATAGCTTTCTTTATTTTTTCCTTTGCAATCATCCACATATTTCGACTTCCCCGACAATTATTACCATGCGTTTTTAGAAATAATTTTATACTAACAGAACCTTGCTGTGCCAGTGTGTGTCAGACTGCGACTTATGTGTGAATTATCGAGAAACGTTTTGCTAATAGGAGAAATGGTATCCTTTTGAATTGTTTTGCTCTTATTGACAAAGATTGGCGATGCAGCCATAATACTCAGCAGAGTGCCTGCAGAAATCATCATTTAAGTATATTATGTATCCAGTCGCCACTCTCCAAGCATGATATTTCAGAACGTGTAAGTACTAACTGCAGAAACATAGCTAAGAAGATGCAGTTGAGGAGGGGTGCAATAAGACAATCAGTCATATACTCCTATAATATACGTATGTGGCCATATTATGGTCAGTGTGGATACTGTCAGTGTGAATCGGGTAAATGAATAGTGAAATGTCCTTGAAGAAACATTTAACTGAATTTTAGTTTCCCTCTCAGCAATTGCTATATATAATATTAATTCCGTAGGTATCGGTTTACGTATCCACCACGTGTCTTAGTAAATGGAGTGAGAGATGGGAATGAAATCTACGACTTCCAATCGTGAAATTGATAAATAGTTTGAACTTGGTAGTTTTAGGGTGGAGCAGTAAGGATATTTGTAAATGGGAGTGGAATTATTCTGATGGAGGTTATAAAATAAATATCAGCTTCATCTGGCAGAGAAGAGGATCAAAAGTTGAATTCACGAGGGTGTAGCCATTAAGTCCTTGGGTGCATTCTGACAGGGAAACCAAGGCGAGAAACGTAAGTTTACATTCAATTTTGTTGTGGCCATTAGGAGCTTCGCTTCGTCTTCTTTTTTTTCTTTCTTCTTACCTAGCTCAGTCTCAGCCAGGCAGGATGGTTGTGTTCGAAGGAAGGAGGCTCTAATATTCCATCCCACCCATCCACTTTTCCTCTTTGATAATAGCGGCTGTTATGCAATATAGCCGTCGGCAGAAATCTATTTCCAGCCGTACGTCCATGTAGAGACATGGAGTAGAGAGAGAGAGAGAGAGATGATTATAGTTTCGTGGGATTTTGTCGGAAGAAGGAGCCGGATGGAAGTGAGAGATAAATAGACGTCTAGTGCTAGACAGCTTTGTTTTCTGGTGAGTGGATCGTGTGTTGATATTAAGTAGGGGTGTTGTGTTGGGCGAGTTGGAAGAGTAGCTTACGTATGTAGTTTAAAAGGCAGGAGAGAGAGTAATGGCAAAAAGAGAGAGAGAGAGAGAGATGCATCTGAGGAGGAAGAAGAAGAGCGGAGTCAAGTCGAAGTTAAGAGGACTGCACTGAATTCCGGCGGAGGAGAGTTGACTGTTTGGTTGGTTGGCTTGGCTCTGCCTGGCTTACGTGCGATTAGAAGGAGAAAGCGGAGTCAGTTCAGCTCAACTGGATTCAACGGAAGTGAGAAGAAGAAGAAAGGGAAAAGAAGCCCGAAAAAGAATAGCTCATATTGGCATTCAAAATTTATAATTTTTTCTCAAGTTGCGTTTCAATTGGAGGTACTTTAGAGAATTTGTTGGGAAATTCTCGCTTTTTTCTCGAGGTATTAAGTGAATTTTTTATTGCTCTGGGGGTTCATTAGTTGATTTCTCTACAGGTTTCTATCCCATGTACAGAATACAATCCTTAAACAATATTAACCTCCTCCTCCTCCTTACGTACTGTTCCTCCAAATACTCCACCAGACATTCATATCCCACCAACAACCATCCTCTTATACATAGAATACATACATACACATCTTATACGTATACTTATTCGCATACATGACATACATACGAATATTAGAGCAGCCAACATCTGAATATAGCACGCCGCCTTCCTATTACTCACTCTCCTCCCCGTTCCATACAGGCAAACAGAGGAATAAGGAACATTATTTTTTCTGCGAGGTGCTTTCGTCTATAGTCTATCGCCCAGAAGAAAGCAGCAGTCAAAGAAAAATCAGGAACGTATCATTATACAAAGATACATACATCTTCTCCTCTCTGCCCTCTGCCTCCCTGGGATACGAAAGTAGTTGAGTTGGGCCAGCTAACATTCCTTTTGTTAGAGTCGACTGGATGGGATGCTATTAGCTAGTTGCCATTAAGTCAACTCTGGCAGCCACAACACATTTCACCCCATATCCCCCTCCCCGGCAATAATACCTGTCAAATTTTACAAACTGCTACCTTCTTCCAACTCCCGAGACTGAATATTAGCAGCCACTTGCCTACAAATGCAATGCCAACGCAAACTGCCTATCTACAGCAGCTACCTACCTTCCTATTTGTCGACTACCTGCACACTTCCTTCTCAAACTGCGAAATAACTCACGAGAGCCACTTCTTCCTCAAATAAACTTAAACAATAAAATTAAATACGCATGCAGAGTACCTACCTACCGACGATATGTAAATGCAATACTCACTTGTCAAACTACTTAAATATTTATAAGCCACCTCTTCCCATTCCTCCGTCCTCGTCCTTTCCTCCAATAATTATCACAGTTCTTTTTACACTCCGTATCAGTTCAATATGCATCTTTCTGTGAGAATCTTTTGGATGGAGGACATTACTATTAAAAAATTTCACTTTCACTTCTATTCCATGTGCATGCTTCTATTAACATTTCAATGTCTTTCATCAAGTATGACGTCGTTTGTTCAAAAGTCCGTCTAATCCTTTGTATTGATTGCAATAGTCAATAGTTAATGATTTTGAAAAATAAACATTAAACGTCTTTTGACATACTTCCCATTTAATGTCGCAAAATGTTTACATAGATTCGATTATAGGAAACAATGTGTAAATGTGAGAAAAGTGAGATTTGCAAAAATATAAAAGTGCATTTCCGATATGATCTATTAAAGAAACAACATGATATGTCAAAAAACTGAGTACAAACTTAGTAATGTATCAATATTATTTTTAAGTGAAGTTTTTAAGACGAATTTAACGAAAAGTAATCGTTTCTTCCCTTACTTAATTACGGCTCTCTTGCTATTTTTATAAAAACTTCAACTTTGTTTAGGTGCATTGCATTTGCGACAGTGATCTAACTTAAACCAAGCTAACCTAACCTAATTCTAATTAATTTTTTTAAAAAAACCGGTACCCACAATAGTGGAATACGATACCTACTACTAAGGATTTTCATTTTTGCCAAATTCGCTTTTCCGTTTAGCCCATGTCCCTTTTTGGTTTTAAGTCACTCTTTTTGAAAAAAATGTCAAATTGACGTTTGCCGAAATCGACGGGCACTCCCAAGTTTGAAGTTGTATAGCAAATTATAATGAGTTGAGTGCACGCAGTATAACTTATTATGTGGAGTCTGTATATGACCCCTATCGTGTGTATTAAGCAGCCCACTAACGAATTACGTGCATTCTATAAGAACCTGTGTTCTGAAACTCTCTTATTATCTAGCCTGTCATGATTTTTTTTTCATGTAAAGCATTTCAATTGAGGACGGATTATCGACTGAATCGAAGGTGGTGTGTGTGTGTGTGTAGATTGGCGTAGGTACCTAGGTAGACTCAATTCATTGTGACACAACAGAAGTTGTGCAAGTCTTTGTTCGTAGATTTCTCTACCTGCGATTCCCCTTTGCCCTTTTAAGTTCCGAAATATTTCAATAGAATTAAAGCAGGTGTTCTGATCCGCTCGGCCACTTTCCCTTCTAAACACACAGACAGAGCTATAGATTCAATCATATCCTAGCACTAGAAATACAAATACACAAGTGACACACTGTGATACAATATTATTATCATTACTTTAATTGCATAGACCTACCTGTCGTGTACCTCTCCTTTATCACGGTACGATTTCTACCTGAGCATCTGTGTTTGTTGTAGCTAGCCATTTGTTGTGCTCTATTGTGTCTGCTTTATGCTTCAGCTCCTCACTCACTCATTCACTTACTTAGAGCGATTGCTCATTTCATTGAGTGGCCCTTGTAACTTCAATTAAACAAAGTCCAATTCATCATTGAATCAATGATGAAAATTTGTGCATATATAAACACTATTTACACTATGTACCTACTACGTATGCACGATACAGGAACTGACAGGAAGTCTTGCTACTGTCAATTATCATACTGCAATTTTTAAAAACTCAACTGTTTACTTGCTACTTTTCCTAGCTTCTTAATTCTATTCATATGCAGCATAAATTAACTTGCTAATTATACTTTATTACAATAAATGATACTATTGCATAATAAATATGTACGTAGATTAGTGTAAATGGAATCTGTAGATAATTTTATGTCTCATATATTACCTACCCAAAGATGTCTAACATATTTGTCCGAAGTAACGTGTTTAATTGAGTTTGCACACCTATCAGATTAAGTTTTAAACTAAAATTCTTGTATTTATTACTGGAGATGAAAACCGCTGTTTTTATGAGATTTAGAAATCTCTGTTGAAGATGGATGCTTGTGAATGTTACATGATAGAGATTTAAAGCCTGAAAAATAACAAGGTAAATGATTATTCAATATTTTGCTAAATGGTGAGTGTATGGATTAGGCCACTTAAGTATATATTGCTCATAATATTATGATTGGCTTGAACATTAACAACGTCAAGTTGAAATGCATGAAAGGAATTGCATAGCATTTGCATTGCTTATCCAAATTAACTATATAGTCCTAGCATTTAAGTTATGAATGATTTATTAAACTAGAAAGGGAAATTAACTGTTCCGGTTACACAATTGAATGTGGATGTTGTTTTCAGTGGAGTAGAGTGTGTTGCTGTGCAGTGGATAGAGTGGCCAGAAATATCCAAGTTGAAACTGCGTCGTGCCAATAATGAAAAACTTGAGAGCGTCAATTCTGTTTGCTTAGTAGATAAGTGGAGGGCAGAAGACACCTCTGTAGGCTGCAGAGCTAGGCGAGCGGGCAGACTGGAGTTCCAATCTAATATCATAGCTAAAATCTAGAATTCTCCAAAGTATTGGCAGGAGAGACGGAGGGAAAATGGACACGAAGGTGAGTTGCATGCAACTGATAAAACGGAGAAGAGCCTTATAGAAATACAGACATCCTTTTATTCATTCTTGATACTGTACAATTAATTGTAGCACGAACTATGTGTACCCAGTCCCACACACACACACAACTCACTGAGCACTTGTGCTCTTCATTTTTCTCTATTCTGTCTGGCTCAGATAAAAAATATGTTCCGGGAGAACATATGTTATTTTTCTGACAGGTTGCTAAAAAGTAAAGGTCTGGCTGCTCCTTCCGTTCCAACTTCCATCCAACTTACAATGCAAATACAAACACCATGCACTCAATCTCTCCACATGTGAACTTATGGGACAAGGAAGCTCCTACACATCAACAACACGTAAACTTGGCTCTTTAAATGGCCTTCTTATATTATAATAGATATTATTATTTATGTCTAGGCAGTAGGCACCGCACCGCAGTAGCTAGTAGCTTTGTCCACAAGTTTACCATTGTGTGCCCCTTAATTCTTTTGTCGACTGGGACACAAAGTTTTATTAGCTACCTTGGTTCTATTTACATTGCATAATAATACGGAGGATGGGATTATAAAGCAAAGTTTCTATCTTCCCTGCATTACTCGGCTATAATTTGTCAATAACAATGAAGCCAATAATAAGGCAGGCGCATCAATGAAGGGAAAGGAATGCAAGTGATTCTGTTTCATGTTCCGTCGAGCGAGGCATGAGGCAACGTCACTCATGTACCTAATTTGAATGAAATATTACGTAGTCCGACCAACTTTCCGTCTCTGTCTAATTCACAGAAGAAAAGAAAGAAGAAATATGATTTTGCTAAATTCTCTGAACTCTTTTCAGGTGGGCCTAATTCCGAGAAAGGGCCGGTCAGCTCCTTATCATTCATCATGCTACTCCTTCGCCTTCCCTTTCTGGCATTGCCCTTTCCAGTTTCTCTGTAGACTCCTTGCCCATTGAGAAATGGTTTGATGGATTGTCTATTACCTTCATACTACTACTCTACTACTAATAATACCCACTACGTTTCTCAATGCCCCGAACATTCCTTTCCCTTCCGTTGTCATTTACTTCCCTACTGCTCCTTATACTCTCAACCTTCACTTGATCACAATTCCATTCCCTATCCAGTATAATTCCCTAAAAGCGTTTTAAAGCAAATTTATTAAACAATAAATCTTAATTCTTCGGATACACAAGTCAAATACGTCAAAATTGCTCCGTTTCTTGCAATTTTCTGAAATGTTATTCATATCCGTTGAGATTGCCGACAAGGGCCATTGACTCATTTATTTCTATGGAAGCTAGACTAAGTAGACTACAGATAGGAATGATAACACATAGTAGGAACCTCAATTGAAGATAAATGCATATTTACTGGGTTTGGAAGTGGAGCAAGTAGAATAATTTGTAGGTAGTTCTGTATGCTTAGTGTGTAGAGTTGACCGCAGAGTAATTTGAAGCTACTAATGCATTGCTAATCCCCTCATAACATAACGATTATTACTAGTCCTTGCTTATTGTTCGGAGCCGGGTACATAAAGAATGGAGAGAGAAGAGCTCACAAGTTACAAAGTGAAAATCTCCGGAAATCCGTCAAATTAGGGAGTAACATGTGGGGGAAAGTATTCTGTTTCCAGAATCACAGAAGCGATTTATTTTTCTCTGCGTGCACTTGCTTTGGCTTGGAGGGTGAGTAGCGAGTAGCGAGCAGCTACGAGACGACTACGACAATAATATCATCCAACTGTTTAGACTAGGACTCCTATTGTATTCATTACAATTACATGCTTATCTATCCACTGCCTTCTAATCTACTCCACCAGCAATCCATCCCATTTGTTTCCTACTCCCTGCCTGCCTGGCCCTAATGAATACAGCAACTTCTCATAATCTACACTAATCCATAGCTTTCTTCTTACTGCGTACTTATGTACACAATGTAGACAAAATATAAATACAAATATACAAATACTTAATTTCCCCTTTTCTCTATTTCTAATTCCATTCAACGGAATAATTGATGAGACACTTAATTTACTTCTATTCGCTACGTTTTTTACCGTACCTATTTAGGTAGGTATTCCTTTATATTTAATGATGTCCTAAGCATATAATTTCATGGATACACAAGTAGGCTCTGTCGCATCATACTATTTATCATTGGCATAGTTTGTAGGTATTTATTGACAGTGTATATAATGATAAACAATATAGACACTCATGAAATTGAAAATAAATCAGAAGTTCCGGTAAAGCGACAATTGCGTTGACCTTTCTGCACTGCGTCGTTTTCTGCATGCGATGCAACAGCAACAGCGCTTTTTCTATTTGATTGACCTGGTCAACAGTCAATGGCTCAAACACCATCCCCTTTCCTAAACGTAAATGGTATCAAACATTCAAACCCACCCATATTGAACAATGACGCTCACGTCCGATATGAACTTATGAATATTTTACTAATACATTGACAATCATTTAATTTTATTTCAGAATGCAATGAAGGTATTGATAGCTTTCCTAGTTTAGGGTACCTGGAATCCCTGCACAAAAGTGTACATGTCTTTAGCTTAAAATTATTTACAAAGTAGTGCACCTATTTTATGGTTTGTCAGCCAGAGCCTATTTTATGCTATAAGTAACAGGAACTCCCATGTCACCGCATAATGATCATAGGCTGACAACAAGATGTTAATATTATTAGCATTAGCAGAGCTGTTTGTTGTGAGGGAGAAGTGTGGATCGGATAGATGCCACTGGAGTGAGAGTCGGAGCAACGGCGGAAACTGTTATCTTTAACTTTAATCACTGGAGATCTCACTCACTTGACAATTAGCCCGACAACTAATCCACTCACAGATCACATCATCCGATAACTTTTAGCTCCACTCTCAAAACTCTAACTTCATCAGTCACTCAAATTAATCAATTTATTCACCTTCAGTCACTCAAACGCTAACTTAAAGTCGCTTTGCTTTATCTTCCCTCCCGCCCGTCTCTATCCTCACACACACACTCCCAATCACTTCTCTTTCATTACTATCTCTACTCCATTTACATTTTAGTGCGCGACATTCTTCTACCGTTCAATCCAACATCTATTTCCTTAATTTTGCCATCATTATGCAATAAAAATATTTGGATGCCACTCTAATTTCCTATGCATTCCAAATGACCTGACTGACTGACAAATATTATACTCCACTGGCACTGCTCTAATAAAACCTCTGACAAGCATGAAATATATTTGCGGCACGTTGGTTACTGATATGTGAAAGCTCACAACGGGATACAATCCGTTCACAAAAGGCCAAAGTGGGAAAAAGTAAATAAGCACATAAGCGAGTACATTTTTTATACACATTTCGTGCATGGAAATGAAAAGTCGGTTCAATTTCTCTTCGAATGTTACTTTAGAAATATTTAAATATCTTTGGAATTTGTTAGATATTGTAAAAGTTGCAATTACATAATTTGACGGGTAATTATTGTAGTTCCTGTAGTATTCAGTAACATTTCAGGTTTGGAATAGCCTAATAATTGATTGGCAATAGACATTTATGATATAATTGTTAAATGAAGATGCTGATATAGAGAGTAGAAATATTGGAGATAGGTAGTATGACCTGAGGTGACATTGGGATATGAATAGAAATAGGGAAATGGAGTGGAGGCAGT
>JABASI010001513.1:0-24500 GCA_019776505.1 Tomocerus nigrus
GCATCCTGAAAATCCTGATGCATTTATTCCTATCCCATGAGTATTTGTGATAAAATGCAATGTGTGCAACTTTTACCTTACTTGGCTTGGGCAATGCAGCGTAGTGAAGCAGATAGAGAGAGTCCAGGTCAACTATAGCACATAAATTCTCCGGTTGATCTCTCTCACGGCTTTAATATATCAACTCTCCATATCGGATGTTTTCCTCTCGACTAAATAACTTTTAATGGGAGGCCGACCCATTGAGGATCCTCCTCATCACTACCGATTAATTTTGCATGAATGAATTTCCTCAATAAGATCTACGCTAAACTTTCCGCTAAACATTTTCAGATCTGTTATACATACAAAGTACTCCACTTCCACTACTCTCTCTCTCTCTCTCATATCCAATGATGTTACTATGTACATTATAATATTATCTTGTCTGAAATAGTAGCCTTAAGCTTTACAAGACAAGAAACAGTTGAATATTTAGTCGAACATAACAAACAACTGAGCTGGGAGATTCTTTTTTGGGTTTGCCGACTTGTTTTTCTGTTTTTGTTCTTTTACTTTGCCTTCCGTTCCTTTCAATTTCATCCAGTTGAGTGCTACTTGATGTGTTATGGGAAAATCATCTTCGATAGAATTTTAGCTACTGTATTTTACCTTCGACTCTTGTTTAAAGCATGACCATAGAAATAGTAGCAAAGGAATCAATGATCCACAACCTCAAAACAATTGAAATTACCAAAAAGTTTATTTAAAACCTTCAGAATACTTATTAGTTTTAGGCACAGGAGTCATTTAACGTGTCATGGCATATAAAAATTGTACAAATTCTTTACATTTTACGGTACTTATGTGCAAAATTGCTATTCTAGTAACTAATTTATAATAAGTAATTAATAATTGTGATTGGTCGAAACAATAAAATCTATTTATGTGCTAATCTTAAATGTAATTTTAACTATTTTTACCTACTAATTAACAAAGTATTATCAACGGTAGTATTTAAAGTTTTAATCAGAGAGATTTGTGGTGTATGCAGCATGCATATTATGTAATGGTAATAGTAAAGGCGGGTACTATATTACTATCATTAACAAGCTTACATTGCAGCAGCGGGGTGTTAAGAAACACAAGTGATACATCGTGCATTATAAAATAAGATGATAGCTACTGAATTGTGGATTTATACATATCACAGATGAGGTTTCCGATTGGAAGGTGGCCGATGGATCTGAAAAATAGTCGCTGGATAGTCTCGGGGCTAACAGACTTGAGGAGGGGGAGCAAGAGCAAAAGTTTTCCGAAGCGAGACGGCTGAGAAGGATATGCCATTGTGATGTATTTGCTTAGGGTCAATTGAGCTTCATCCTGTAAAGCTGATATTGTTGCTGTCTCTTTCAGGGATTTCGTAAGGTCGCCGGATGGAGAGCGGAATAAAATGATCGCCCGTAGACAGGAGAACTCTGTATAGTCGACTTTCAACTCCCGGAATTTCTCCATCGCCTCTTGAAACAACTTGATCTCTTGCAGAATTTCCTCGTGGCTTTTGTTGGATGTATTTGCTGATGAAAAAAGAATTGAGTTTTATTAATTAATTACATTGTATCAACGTAGATTGAAAATAGTAATCCAGTGGATGTTAAACAAGCTGTGTTAAGCAATTCGTAGTAGAAAACTTATTCGTACCTGATGTATCATTGCTCAGAAGTTTTGTTCCCAACTCCAAAGGAAGTGAAAATTGAGATGCTCCAAGTACAAAAAGCTCTCGCCAACTTTGTTCTAACAATAAAAGTTGATCTCGGAGTGGTAATGTGGTAAAAGCAGAAACACTTCTGGCAGACTTGATATTCATGAAAAGTAACCGGGCTGCTGATTCATAAACGGTTTCCGCTCCTCCCGATCCAAGCATCATGAAAGGCAAGTTCACATTGAAATTGAACCCCATTGGTAAGGATGAGCTTTGACTTGGTGGATGATGGTGTTGAGCAGCTTGGGCTTGATGGCGAAGAAGATTCGAGTGATTCTGTTGAAACTGCAGGTGTTGGTGATGAATTTGAAGCATTTCAGTCCAGTCATACTGTTTATTAATTAGAAAATCATTATTATATTGAAATACTTTTTTTTCTAATTATATTGAGAGATTTTAAGATGATTATCTTACCTTAATTGGAGGAAGGTAAAACAGGGGATGACCAATCGGCGGCCTGATCCCAATACCAGGATCATTCGCTCCGTTAAACCCAATTAGAGGTGTATAAGATGACGGAGATGAACTTGAAATGCCAACTCCCGGGATTTTCACAACTGTTGTGTTCGGAGAATTTCTGTTTGAAGACGATGTCCGGGGACTACTTGTGATATCGGGAGATGTTGACAATGTGGAAGCAGTTGAGGGCTGAGGAGGGCTGTGAGAATTCGGACCACATTGAATTCGACTCCCGCGGCTCATTGCTTCGTGTCCTAGAGATAAAAGATCTGAGCGATGAGGTGGTGAGTGTGGAAGTTGGTGGTGATGGGATGTAGTGCTAGAGATTAAATTCCTTCCGGGATGTGAATGAGAGATTGATGAAGTCGGCGTTGACGAGGAAATCTGATGCGGGCTCGTGCTCCCCGGTTCCGCTGTATCTTTGAAGTAAAGAGACATTTGACGTCTCAAAGTTGAATTTCTCGGACCTCGTTCGTGCTGAACAGCTATGAAAACGATAAAAACCAATTTTAGCTACAATTTTGTACATCGAAGAGAATACTGTTATTGCAAAACTCTGGCAAAGGGCGGATCACGTTTTTAGTCAGCATAATCTGCAATTAATTTTGCAACAATCGTTTACCTTCTTTGTTCATCCCAGCTTCTGCACATTTTCTGAGTCTGCACGCTCTACATTGATTCCTGTGAGTTTTGTCTACAGTGCAACTCCCTTCGGATTTTGCTCTGCAAATGTATTGTCTATTTCTGCGTATTGATCTCTAAATGAACCATAAATTAATAATAATTGTTAATCTCATTATTACAATCCGAAGAATTATTTCTTTTAGAAAATGGTTTATGTACAATTCAACATTACAGATGACCAATGCGAATATTTCGGTTCGTACCTTAAAAAATCCAGCACATCCATCACAAGCGAATATTCCGTAATGTTTCCCTGATGAGTGATCTTGGCATACTTTGCATGGAATATCGTACAATATTCGACCTAGAACCATAAAAAATTAATATAGAAAATAAACCTCTATTCATTTATAGTAGGTACTTACACTTTAAAATAACTAATTGAAGTAATAAACAAAGATGAGTGAAATGTCCTGGCAAATTAAAGAAATATCATGCCATATATCTTGTAATGTCAATTATCATATAAAGATGAACCTCGCTTTAGTATTTATGAGTCGTGGAAAGGGCATCTGTGGCAAAACCGAACCAATTAGAAGAAAGAGCAACCAACTTTTGGTGTAATGACATACCTATGCAGACACCAAATGCTCATCGAATTCCCACGCTATAAAGATCACAGTAGCAGTTACTGTTTACTTACTGAAAATTCCACATAAGCTCATGCATGCAGTGTAAATTTTCTATCAGTGAACTATTACTATACAAAAACAAAGGCAACTGAAATTACACCAAAGCTCATCAATCACAATCCCTAACTTTGTTTCTGATCTGAGCCAGGAAGCAAATATCATCAAATCATCACGACATGACAATCCAGAGGAAAATAAAGATCATGTCAAATCCTAACCTCTCTCTAATAGTTTTTTAGGGTCCTAAAATCCCCTCCGACAATAGAATTTTCCTTGTAAAACAAAGGATTGTTAATAGCCATAGAGTGATAGTGAAAGGTAAAAGAGACAGAAATCGTAACTAGTAAATTAAGTTCCTAGGATTTCACACTGTATTATTTGCACAGAGATGAGCTCTGCTCATCCTTATACCTTACAAGCTTAATATAGGATAGAATTTTGTTGTGGGTATCTGAAACTCAGGGCAGTTCAGTTATATCCGGTATTTCTGCGTCAGTTGCACTTTGGTTGGGGTTAAATGCAAACTGGCAGTCTCTATGTTGTTTTCTACTTGACGCTTGGCTTGAAGTGTAGGTAAAGGTAACCCTCTGCTATCGATTACTGAATATCCGGTGATCAGATGCTCCTACACGATCCGAACATCATGCTCTTCTCTGTTCATCCCTATGATATTAGCTAATAGACTCTATAATCTTCCTAGAGATCATCATGAACTCTTCTCTGTGCTATATTGTATTGTTAGAAATAGAAAATACTGTTACAGATGAGTTGAAAGCAGCATGCGATGATTCCCATGCATAAAATATATGCAATTTATGACTCTGTAAAGTTCACGTGAAATCTACCTGCCCATCTGTATCTTAACATGTGCGATGTGAATATGTATCTGTGTTTGTAATCTAAACACGGAAGTATGACATATCACTACAAACTATCAATTTTCAATATTCTACTGTTACACACACAGATGCTTTTCATCCTTTGCTATTTGTGTGGATGTCGGGAGAGATTCTCATTAAATTTCCGTCTGAGGTTCACTCATCATCATGAATTACTCTCTGTACCTAAACATGTAGAGGGGGATGTAATTTAACTATCTATCTTTTACCTTGTCTAGTTGCCATCCTATTGACATCATTTCCTCTCTTTCTCTACGTGTACGCTTTATATTTATACTCTCCCTCATCTTTTACATCTCTAAATGCTACTATGCTAAATACCTGTAAGGATCATTTAGATTTTTTATACTCCCCAAGGGTTGTTATTAATATGATATTATATGCTTGGGGTGTTTATTTGGTGTTGGCGTGGGCGTCCAGTTCCCAAACGACATACTTTTGCACAAGCTAAAAGCTACAGATTGCTATCGTATCATTTACCGATGGAAACTGTGGGAATTTCTACTCTTTTAGACAGATGGGCATTTTGATCTTGTGACAAATGCTACAAAAAGTGTAATAAATGAATTACGAGAATTAGCTGTATTACAGTACCTTATACTTAATATTTTACTATTATGATTTATTGTAAACAATATGCGTATAAAAAAATATTGCCTCCATGTGCCCATCATGTGTAATAACTATCTCGTTTGGCTATTTTATGTAGTTGAATGTTTAATCCTACCTTATAATTCCAATTAGATGTATCTGTTAACTGCTTTCATTCATTTGCCTACTACGTCTAGAGAATTGATTGAAGTTTAGATTTTAGATCAAGAATTCACCATTTCATGAAGTTACTAACTTATGTCTATTTCAAAAGTTTGTACCTATCTGTTATGCATATTTATTTGATTTATCAATTCCCACATTGTACTCTACTACTTCATAATATGATGTATGACTCTTCAGTGTATAAAAATTAATGGTGATGACTGTATGGTATGGAGTTGTGACTTACTTGAACTTTGAGACATTTTCCCAATGTCAACACCAAGACGAAGATCCATGTCACTGGGCACAAAATTAAATTGACGACACCGGTTTCTAAACGAAGAATTGTTCCAAACTGATTTGAGGATACTGAATCTCCTTGCAATAGTTCCAGCTACAATTTGCTCATTATTGTAAACAAATGTCCGGAAAGTCGATAACTTTCGAAAAATGATCACTACTTTCTTCTTAAGTGTATCAATTGTATCATGAATGAATTATTTCGTCTCAATCGATACCAAAAGGTAATTCGAGTTTTTTTAAATTACGAACTGCAATTCTTAACTCTTTTCTTGATTTGTAGACACTAATTGATAAAGAGAGGTGTATGTAGGACTTGATTTAGTGTAGGTGGTTACTTGAGCAAGTTTTGCAAAAGACTGACACTGTCCCTTAAGCTCCGTTGATTTTTGACAGATGAGAAAAAGAAGAATATGGTAATAAGAGTTCGTAGTCTTTTGGATGTGTGTATTTAGGTAAATCCCGTCCCGTCTGTCTCACCGTCGAGAATCACATGTAAATGGCTCGACTAGAGAAGAGACCTTGTCTCGTCAACTCCTACCTTAGCTATTAAGGTAGGTACATTACATGAAAATAGGTAAACTAGCTTCTGTACCCGATAAGAGTTTAAGGGATGATAGGAGTTAAGTAAAATGAGGGAAAGCCGCTCCGCCACCGAAAGTTGAGTAGAAGGTGGACTTACAATGAAAAAGGGCCGTTCTCCTCTCCTAACAAAAGATTCTCTATCTAACTCTACTAATGTCAATCAGCTATTAGATATCCCAGACAGAGAAATCATTTGTGCATATTAGAAAAATTAATACTCGCTCGGGTATTAGCGTTGAAAAGAGATGCAGGAGAGGACATGAGAGCATAAAATGAACTCTCACTCTCCGGTGTATCATTTTACAATTGGAGATCAGCCCTTTTGCACTGGGATTGGGCCAAGGGAAATCGAGTCCCTTCAAATCCTGCCTCCGAGAGAAAAGGCACTGACAATGAGATTGGGAGAGCAGCATGTCGTACAAACGAGCCAAACACAACATAACATAACACAGAGGAAGAAGGCAAAGTTTAAGCTTACTAACATAACGCAACCAAAGCCGAGGCACCCACAATCAAAATCAACTGTAAAAGTATAGTAAGTGCCCCCTTCATATATTTAAGGTGAGCATGTCGTTTTTACTCTGTACACGCATAGCCCTAAACCAATCCAGGCCCTTTTGCCTTTCATTCATAGTGTGCAGCTTGGCTTTCCCACTTTTAAATCCACTGGGAATCTATATTACAACATATGCGCATATATATGCTTTCTATATCCCTCACGCATTCTATTATACGACATTGCCCGTTTTTTGTGTCGCTTATGAAAAGAGTCTGCTATCGCTATATGTATTACTTATATGAACTAGAAAATGGTTAAATCTAATATGATAATAGTTCATTCAGTTTGTTGGTTTACTTTGCTTAGGGCTCGAGTGATTTGATGTGATGATAATGATGGAGTTCACTTCACCCTCAAACACCATTTAATACACCCAGACAGACTATGGGTGCCTTTTTACTCCCTCCTGGCCGTCCTATAGCCTCGCCTTGGCTACTCCTGTCATTTTAATGTCATTTTCAAGTGTCTATTGCCGAGACTTCTCTCCCTCTCCATCCTATAACCAGGTATTCTTTCTGTGCTCATATTAAAATAACCTTTTGCCGTGTCTATTTCTTTGGCTACTCTCTTATTCTGTCATCTTATGTCTCAATCCACTAAACCACATACTACATACCCTAATAACTGGTAATCAATTCAGGATATACCGAAGAAATGAGCAGCATAGCAAAATAAAATATTTCATATATTATTCCAGTTTCAAAACAATCACATAGATTTTCCTGTGTATTCTACCGGGATGTTGAATATAATAGCGTGAAATTCAAGCAAAGCCAGGTCAGATCAGTCAGGATGCCAGATTCATGTCATAGTCACATCACACAATTCCTCCATATGGAATGTCTTTTTCTCTTTTCGATTCTATCCACTACTGTTAAATAGAATTTTCCGACGTGAAAAGGTAAATAAAATAATGAGAAAAGGAAAGAAAAGCAAGGCTTGAATTACGTTACGTCCCTGAAAATTGTCAATCTCCCCCGTAGAGGAATGTGATGCATGTAATGTGAGAAATGACATGTTATAAATGTGGAAAATGAACATCCATACGTGGATACCTACTTATTAACCAGAGAGGCTCACATAAAATCACCAACAATACAAACGGAAACGAATGATCTTTGAATTTTGGATTTACAAAATTTCCGTTAAATACTTTAGGCTGATATGTCATAACCATTACAGTAAGAAAATCTACAAGTGTTTCATTACATGATTCTATCACATGAAATTGTCAGGTTTTTCAAGAAAGAGATGAATGCATAGGATGTGCCTTTTAATCCCCATCAGCAATGGCAATAACAGGTTTGATATAGCTCTTGCCGTTTTGATTTTCTCATGTTTTCAGCAAAAGGATCGTCCATAAAGTTTGAAAGAAATACTTTTGTAAAAAAAATCCTGGTGCTAACGACATAGTTGACATATTACACTTGTTATGTGAAAAAATCTTTACCCACCTTAGATTTCAATTAACAGCAAGAAAAATTGTTCACCTATATAAATAGTCTAATTATTTTTAAAATCTTAGATTCGTAGATAAATTATTATTGATGGCCAATTAACACATATCTATCCATCCGACAAATTAATGATTGAGCTACAGATAATTATTTTGATACTACTGCATGGATAACATCCTATTCCGCCTTATTATGAGTGTCTGTGGTTTAAGGACACTCCCAGCATTAGTACTACACTGTGACTAATGAACTGTTTGACAACGAGAAGGTATTTCATAATAAGACATGTTGAGATGACAGGCATGAAGTGATGTGTAAAATGAGTCTTAAATCGTTCCGGTTCAAAGGAATTCTTGACTGTCTCTTGAGGAAACTGAAAATAAGTTGAATTGAGTGCAGTCATAGACTCATAGAGCGTTGGTTGAGTGAGAGAGAGGCTGGAGACAAACATCTTGAACGTCTTAATGCTATCAGAAAAGACTAACAATGAAAGTATTTAGAGGTATATTATGCATTGTAAGTATTTACCTGAAATCAACTCGTCGTCAGTTAATTCTCGGCATATTACAACTAATCTCTGTAGTGCTCAAGCTTTTCCGAATAGAAATATATGCATTGTGTTGTTAGATATTCACAGCATTGTGTTGTAGGTAAATAGTTATGCTCAGCACCTTTATCTTCTAGAATGCTAACAACTAATACGTATTTAGTTTGTAGTTTGCATTAGAAAAGTTACTGGAAGATATTTTGTTGGGTTCTGTTCTTCTTAGGGAGGGAAAGGCAAAGATTTTCTCTGAAGATAACTTTGGTCAGTTTCCTCTGTGCGACACATGCACCGCCGCGGTCAGCTATTTATTATTATCTTCCAAATCTCCTTTTCAAAGGTGAGACACTAAATACTACAGTTTGTTTGCTTAGCTTTCGGTTAAAACTAGAATAAATATATTATGCTGGAATTTATGGCTACTGAATGAAATATGTTACTGGACGGACGTTGTAAAAACAACTTGCTATGTGGAAAATTGGTCTAAACTATTTTTGACTTGCATTTTCTCGTCAGTATATTATGCTGGAGCTAATCGCAAATACTTAATAATAAATTCAGTTATATTGACAATTACTATTAGTAATAATTAGTTAAAAATCACACTTTTGGCATTAATTTATTGGTATTCCCTAAAGTAGCGCAGCAGGACGTCTTTGGCTGCATATTATTAACTTTATTTTATACTAGTGTGTTATTGACAGTTACTTCATTCGGCAGTACGTCCCGGTATGTATTAAAACACGATCATTGCGTGTTTATAAATCGCAGATAATCCACTTAATAATACATTTTTCTGACAGATTTCACTGCGTAAAATAGGAAAAAATCCAAAATTCGAAATACTTGCACTCAAGAGTAATTCCAATGTCCTCTAAAACATGTTAATTATTATTTTGGTGTTGGAAAGGATGGTACGTGTAAGATGTAAGGTGAATTTAAAAGTAAAAGTGCATCATTTCCTGTTATGTCATTAAAACTGATCTAGCTCAAAATCAGGTTTCCACGCTGTGAAAACAGGAAAGTACAGGAGTCTCATTTTACTACTGAGATGGCTACATTATTATTAAATACCTGCAGATGAACATCTTTCGATTTCAGTTGACATGCATTGCATTCTAAATACCTGCCCCTTCCTGTATCCCACAGTTTAGGAACAAATGTATTTTAGAACTTTTTGAAGACATTTCTTATCTTGTCTTTGCCGAACAAGTTGTTGGTAATTTTAATACTCTTTGTAGATATTATTTGAGTATAGTCATTCATTTTATATGATAGGATAGTACTCTATATCAACAATCAGCACTTACACTAAACAAAAGTTTATATAGGTACATTGGACAAAGAGTAAAATTGTCATCTTTGTAAGTTATGTCATCCTGGATTCTTATGAGAGGAGTTTTTGTTTACTTTGGTGGTAATTTGAGTAACTTCCTTAAAATATGTATTTCTTTTCTTTAGGTGCTTCTTTTCTCTTGTAACTTCTTTGAAAACGGTGCACCTTCAACTTGAGCCATTTTAAGTTGTACTTTTTGCTTGTCACAACCTACACCACTTGAATTGAGGTGGGTTATGTATTAGGGAAGGGAGTATATGAGTAGGGTTTTCTCTTCATAAAGATTATACGTGGGTGTTGATTTTCATTCATAAGATAATAGTACCTACCAATATTTACAATGTACTATCTCGGCATAGCTACAGACAAATACACATGTTAGCATGTAATCCTTTATAATATATGTTACCCAATCCAATGTTAGATAAAAGATAAGCTTGAATCCTACACAAAATAGTGCACATACCTTGTGATGTATTGCCATAATGCAATGCTGGCAATTCAATCTGACTCAAAGTTATACTCACACATCTTCCAAGACAAATTCTGATACAAATTGTAATCACTTTTTTATCTTGTTTAACTAAAGGTTGTTGAATGTCTGTTCATAGAGGTGAGCAATACTACACTGCACTATGCACCTAGCTAACAATAAAGGAAACACTTTTAGATTCTCTTTAACAATAAAATGAGTGCTTTATATTATTATATTATTGAATGCTGAAGGAGGGTGAATTGGATAGTTTAGAATCGTGAGAAAATCTTGAATCTTGATCTTTGCTTTTCTTAAAATATAACCCTTTGTTACGAATTGCAAAGGGATCACCGAGCACCTACTCCAGCCTTCGTCTCCAAAAAGTTCAGATAAGAATTTGTCTGTAGAATTGGGAACCAAAAGTTCGGATTCTATGACTAAAATTTCAAAACAACTTGTGAATTTGATTTAAACTTTAAATATTAACTACATCAACATTTTCTTATGGGATACAACGCAATTTTCAATAAGCAGACATTAAATGTGTTAATGGACTGCTGACGTTCAAAAATGCTTTTTATGACAATGACTTTTGTGACATGATTTACTATTGATCACTGAAACTTTTGTGCAAACATCAAAATCATCTCAAGAAGAAAGTAAATATATTTAATGCTTACTTCATTATTTAATTACAGTGAATATTTAGTGATACATTACAAAATAACAAATTAGTATGGATTTCCCAAATATTATAAAAAACTGAGCATTACTTCCAAATAAAAATTCCTTGTAAGCGTGTACACATTACACATGTATTAGCAGTCATAGGAAATTATTATAGCATGAGTAGCATAGCCCGAATCGAAGATATGCATGGAAGCAGATGAGTTGAGTCTACACAAATGACTGACATATGGCATGGCATAATATATTTTATAGTATAGTATTGTAAAGTAACGAATCGAGTGACGAAGGGACTTCATGATCTTCTGTAAAGTACCGTCATTCATTCTATAGAATATTATTATCTCCTATTTCATATGCGTCGAAAACCGAATTGCTTTTGCACAATATTCCTGTCACACTACGTCCCTATATTATTATTATACTTTCTATGCTATCCGAAAAGCTTATAGTTTAGATATTTGGCTGGGAAAATGGGAATTAACCAAACAGGTTAAGTGAAGTTAAACTTTTCGTTTTTTCCTATTTCCCCACACACGCAGTGAGTTCAGATAATCTTTAGGCAGCCAGAGCAATAGCCAAAGTAACATTTACAAAACGGGTGTCATTTCATTATAATAGGGACGTTGTTGCCCGTTGAGGAGAATTTAATAATATAATGGTCCACTGTAAAGGCATAGTAATACATTGGGTAAATAAAGATGTTCGAGTAATACTATGTACATAAATATTGAGCAGAGGTTGGTACTTGAACCGATGAAACCCAAAAGACAGATTGGAAAAATTGTCACTGTACACTTCTGCTCTACTTGATAGATACAAATGGCTGTTTGCTTGATTCTCATCTGATGAGATATGATCCGCTTGAAAATTCTGCAAATAGATCTCTCTGGCTCTCCCTACAACGCAAATGGGAAAAGTAGAATAGGAAATTAAAAAAAGAAACACTCGACTCGACTCTCAACGCACAACAACAGCCAAACGGTAAAATGTGTACTTTGATTTTCCATACTCTCGCCTCTCCTTTTCTACTAACCCCTGCTCCTCTATACACTTTTTCTAATAAGTTTATATGTTTTGTTTGATTTTGCTTTATTTTTGCCTCCTAACCTCACATCACACAACAATCAGCATCCATCCTTTGATTCAGCTTACTATTTAGCAGACCTCTTCCTCGCCACCACCATTCTTTGTCATCTCAAATGAATTAAACCACTTTTAAATTATAAAGTTCAGACTCCTTTTGTACTGATTATTTAAGTACCCACTACACGGGACGATTTTAACCAGCTCACACAATACTATATTAATGTGCGTACTAGTTCTATCGTACAAATAACAATAAGTTAAGTATTACTGTGTATAGGGGTTCTATGCTTTATGCTAACCAAATTTTGAATTATTTTATGAAGAACATTTTGACATAATTATATCAACATTAAGTTTTAAAAATGTCATTGTTAGCCGAATTACTTTTAAGAAAACATTTCCATCGTCAGTATTTGGGTTTCTCCTTACGTATCAATATTATCCTGTATTTTCTGCATCAAATTAATAATCTGCCCCGCATGTAAGCAGATGCTAAAGGCGATGTGTAGACTACTTCATTTCCAAAATCTAATAATTACTACGACATTAATTATTATTGGAATCGAAAATTCATTTATCGGGGTATGTGTCCCAAATTTTTGTATTGTGTAGATACCTAGTGAAAAATTAGATGCATATTAAAATACGAGAAATTGATCTTGGATTTGTTTAGTGTACTTTGATACAAAGGACATGAAAAATTTTAAGAATAGAAGAAAGAAGTTTTGAATGAGGATTATCCGTGATGATTTTGTATAATTGACAGGATCTTAAGAAGGTAGGTACAATTATTAGTTGAATATGATTATTTGTAGGCAGGTACTTAAATATTATTACGGTGATGTTGAGACAAGGAAGGGAGGGACATTAATAAGAAATGAGGATACTAGGAGAAGATAGATAGAGAGACGGGTTATAATATTACATTACAAATAGAGCTCAGCCTTTTAGTTCAGGTCACTGAAAAGGAATAATAGGAAATGAGCCTTTTGACAAATTGGCTTGGCTTCGTTGCAAAGGGTAGATTTACAGGATATTACTACTAAATGTATATAGAGTGGGTAGGTGAGTTTACATTTTACATCTCTCTCTCAGCTTGAGTTGAATAGTGTGGTGAGATGTGTTATGTAGTGCTCTATTGTAATGATGAGGAGAAGAGCCTTCCCGTTTGGCAGCTTCTACAGTTTATTATTGACTGCTGAAAGTTAGGGAGACTTGGTTCTATTCACAATTCTACCTTCCTTGCTCCTTCTTACTATACTTTGACTTGACTCACTATTACAACAATAAGAAATTTATTGTACCTTATATTGTTAACTGAGCTAAATAGCCGATAGACATACTTTAGTAGGGACATTAGCAATGCACGAAACATCGAAAAATACTTATTGTGACTATTAGTACATGTTGTATATGGTCTAAACCAGGTTTGTAGAGTTAATATAATTCCAGTTGGTTGCGAGTACATTATTATGTTTTGTTGTGTATGTAGATATTTAGTTTGCTTCAATGGAATTGCATTGAATGGAGAGCGTAAAAGGCGAAAGGTGGGACTTGGGACTCCCAGAGTCGGATTACTTTACATTTTCCATGTTGCCCTAGTCTTACTTTTAACCTATGTGCCTTTATTTATCCATTATATAAAATATATCATCCTTCTTACTCTAATATATGATATACATTTGGTTTTCAATCTTGTATAGCACACTGAAGATAATATTAAGTATCTAGATTTCCTCTTTCAATTCGGCTAACTAAAAATTGACTGACTAGATTTACTCTGCCTAGCATCATCATTGTTAAATAGAATGAATACAATTCCCTGGCTCTTTTCGTTTTTGCCTTTCTCTGCTGCAGAAAAATAGGAAGTCTGTCTTTTCATATTTACTAAAGTGAAGAGTGGGCTGACTCTGTGTCTCACTGTGGATAAAGGGGTACATCATAATCATAAGATATGATACAGGATATTTTCTAATTACAGACTCTTGTTTATACATAATTATTAGGACGAACATGTAATGTAATGTTTATTAACATTCAATAGGCAAATAGCTGACTTATTTCAAATGATTAATGTACATACACATAAAAGGAATGGAACGTGGCTCTATCTGATTATTTGTGTGACAATGGCATTAATTAAATAGACATTTATTATGAAATCGGCACTAGGTTAACAAATTACAAATAGATGTATTTTCATTACCCATTTTCATTTTACATTTTGTCTTCACAAAGTTTGTCGTCTTGAGTAAATAGCTTTCACATTAAAATCTAACCTTGCTAAAGTAAAATAATAAATGATAATAATTTAATAATAATACTCTTCTCACTAATATGTATATCATAGGTTACTGGTTTGGAGAAAGGCAGATCTGATTTATTTCTTTTCATTGATGCGTCAAACTACAAATGGAAATTATAATTGGTAATTATGTTAATGTGTTTACAGCGAAAAATAATTTAGTGATGCTATTATACATAATACTTGTCACACACACAATAACTGGGCCTAGGTATGATAATTATTATTTTGTAAGCACCTGGCCTTGTTCTGTACACGACAGTACACCTTGAATGCTAAACTATTTACAAATTATTAACCTAGCCGAGAAACATTGTAGCAATTGCGGTGTAAATCCTTAGTGAAGTTATCAGTATGTAGGATATAATACTATTTTTGTATTTGTAGAATGGAGAATCTAGAGATATATTAAGTTAACTAAGTTAAGGATGTAGAACATATTTTTGTAGACCGTGTTTGCCTTGCCTTGTGGTTATACCTACTGCTTAACATTCACTTTTCGTTTGATCCGCTCTGTTTTGACGTTCGGGAGTTGAGCCTTTCTGATTTTCCGCACTGAAGTTCTTCTGTCTATTCTCCGTTTCATTCTTAGCGATTATTGTTACCGTTCCGTTTTGTGATGGTTGTGACGATATGCATTATGCAGAGTGTATACAACTGCGATACTCTTTCGGGATCTCTCTATCTCTCTCTTATAATATTTTCCAATGCTGTATAGATACATACATAATGGAGGATCTTATAGAGATTTGGACAAAGAAGAAAAGATTGAGTACGTTTAGTCAGCTTCACTGGTTTTGCATAGAAAGAGAGAAAGCAAAAGCCGAAAGGCAACTTACCTAATTGTGCTCCATACCTTCAATCCTTATTTAAGTAGGCACAAGGGTACATGCTCCTTATTCCGTAGTGTAAATCCAACGTTCCATTTCCATGTTTGTTTGTTGCCTTTGAAAATTGTCTCTGGGGCCTGCATTTAGTACATTGGAGTGGATTGGTTCAATGAGTTTCGTCTACAAACTTATCGTCAGCGTAAGGGGCTACTAACAAGACTAATAAAATATCTTCCATAGTTATAATTTTATTTCAATATGATTTTTCTAATAATAGTTTGTAGAATATCAATTTAATGCATGAGTATGTACAAAAAAGGTACCTACTCAAAATTAAGTCAATTAAGAAGTTCATGCACGTCAACATTGTCTTGAAAACTGAATCTCAATTATATACATATTATAACTGATGACAATTAGTTTTAATGTGTATAGTAAACTTACACGAAACACTCTACGATAGATGGAAACCTGTAATGTAAATGTCAATAATATTTGGCATTTTAACTTTTTGATATTTGGAATTCAGATATCTCCTACTATTTCAAAAATTCAAATGAATGAATTCAAAAATATGATTCAATAGTTTTTGTTACGACCGTTTGCACTCAGGTTGTCAAGTTATAAAAATTAGTCAATCGAATAGATTTCAGAGTGTCACACGGTAAACGGGAAGCTGATTGATAAGTCTTAAATTATTGTATGAATCTATGAATCCTTATTTAAAAGCAATGAGGCAAACTTTTGAAATCTCAGAAGTGCGTTTGGAGTTAGCGTGTGATTTAAAGTTAGGAACGTAAATTTATTCATGAAAAAATTCATCAAACATTTTCAAGCTGTGGGAAAACGTATTTTGACAATGCGACCGGAGATTCTCGAGTGAGTTTCAACTTGTCACTTACGGCGCGATGGGTTTTAATGGTATTTGTATACAAATGTGGCTACGTACAAGTTATTGAAGATTTCACTAACTCTTTAATAGCATTTAGCGTATTTTTTGTTTGGTTACTTTCCAACTCCTTAATAATTGTTATTGTCCGCATTTGGATACATTTAGCATTATGCTATTTTGATATTTAGTAGATGAGTAGTGTGTCAAGTGGAATTTCAAGTGCCTCTATATGCTGTGGCATGGTGTAATGTGTAAAAGGAACTGTTATTCAAGTTTAACTAGCAAATGAATGAATCCGAGTATAATGTGCACTTGAAAATGAATTCAGCAGCAGAGTTGATAAAGCAAAGGCAATGGAATAAGGAACGACAGATATAAGTAACGCTGTGCTGTGTTAATGTTTGTTGGCACTGGTACCTTAGCTTTGTGTTTAAAAGAATCATTGTTACCTTCCGCTCTGCCACTCATCTAATCACTTAAGCCTTCTCCAGAGTTATTTCATTGTTAGTCATTGCACAAACACAGTGGAGGGACATAGGCAACCATAAAGAATTTCATGCAGTAGTACCTTTCCGCAATAATTCCCACAATCAGCGATTGACCAGCCTATTTTATATCATTTTATTACATTCATATTATTTAGTAGTGTTGAACTGCATTCTCACGACCTTTGATGCACTTGTAGTTGCAATTGTAATACATAGCTCTTTGTATTCTTGAAAGACGTTGTAATTATTCGAATAACTCTTACGATATTCCTTTTCACTCTTTTTCGTGCAGGTACTTGCTTCAAAAACCCAAAATGCATATAAGAAAATACGTTCTTAACGTATGACGAAAGTACACGTTAATTATGTACCATATACGTTATTTTTAACATTCGATTAAATAAATCTTTATGAAGAAATAGGTTTCCAACAAAACCGTGCATCATTAGTAGAAAACTCGACGAGTATGAGGGAACTATTGACTGTATTTTGTTAACCCTTTTTCATGAAAAAGATTTTTTATTTGTTAAATAATCTTAATTATTGTCAAAGTAAATTAAAAACTGTCGATTAAGAAGGAAGTTTGCTTTATGATTGGGACAAGTAAATGTCCATCAGTATGAGTAATAATGATTAATGGTAGTGAATATTATTTTCCTGGAATCGTATATAGAAAACTACCACCGTTATTTACATACCTTAAGTGTACCTTAAGTATGTTTTTTCCGTTGAGGAATTTATTTAGTATAATATGGTCAGATATTTTTATCAGCTTAAAAAATTGACAGCTCATATAGATTTGCAATACTTAATCAAAAGCTTCAAATTGCTGAATTACCGGAAAGCTTTTCTAAAAGTAGTTTTTAAGTACAAGAATATTATACAATTTATTGAAAAATTTCTTTTCAATTCTGAGAAATAGGTAATTACTATTTATTACACAAGTTGGACAGGGAGATTTATTGATACTAACTGAACTGTCAGATGAAAAGGTGAAAAAGGAGCGCAATAACACAAAGACTTTAGATAAAATGCAACAATCAAACTATGAGCGGATGCTTTTGCGAACTTCTATTAGATATGAGGAAGAGAATATTAAATTGAGTAATTAGGAATTGGTAGTTAGCATTGTTATTAAATTTTAATATGTGGTACATACTTGATTGCACGAATGTATGTGTGTGTGTGTATAATTAATCGATGGATATCTGAAGAAATAGTCTGAAGATCAAAAATGTGAGAATCTGTTGTCAATTTGTTGGTAAATGGTACGTTACTAGGAGTCTGATTCGCAATGTAGGTGGCTGAATAAACACTTCTGGGCAATATCGATAAAGATTTACACTATGGGACACAGGTAATAATCATTCATTCACCTGTCACAAAGGCACAATTAATCAAGTGAAGACATCAATCAATTTAAAGGATTAGAACAATAAAATTGCTAAGCACAAGTTGAAAAACTACAGGTGCATACAGCTAAAGTAAAGGACAGGAGTGTCAATGTCAATTAGATTTCAATTCGCCTATACATCAATTTTTATTCTCTAAGCTTGTAGTCCAGATAATTGTAAAGTCTGTTAACAGTAGTCGACAATCAGTATAAACAATGAGACTGAAACACTATAGATCATAGCAGACATTCAGGAAACATTGACATGATCATTACACGGCACAAGATCCCCTGATTTGATCATGAACTTATGATAATTTATTATTTATTGGTATTATTATTACTGTTATAAGACTATAGTGCTCATTAAACCGAACCATATAAGAAAGAAAACAAAACAACACACTAAAAGTTGGGCAAAAAGTGCAGGATGTACAATGAAGATCAGCATGTTCTTGACATGTGAACTTCACTAGTATAATATACAGTAGAGCACGGAATAGTGGATAAAAAATGGAGCAAGTCGTTAGATATGCATAGATAATTATATTATTATGCACTTTCATATTTTATAAGCCATCCTATACACACACGCACATAATTATACATTAAAAAGTCCAAGTTGATACTAAATATCGTAGGTAGGTGCTGAACGTATAGATATCTAGGTATCACACACCCAATTAAAGGCAAGGTAGTAGTGAAAACCAAACCAGCCAACAAGATAATTGTCATTAGCATAAATAAATATTATTAATCTGATTCCTGTAAGGTACAGGATACTAGACACCAACTACTTACTTATAGTTGCTAATAAATTCATTCCAATCTCATAAAATACATTAGCATATTAATTTTTGGATTTGATTTCAGATAGTTACAGTTTTTTGGCTCAATTCCCTTTTTAAATATGAGACTCTGTCGTGAAATCCCATGGACAATCTCAAACTACTTAGCATATTATAGTATAACAATGAAATAGTGCAATAAAACATGCAATTCAACCCGAACATTCTTTTACATCATGCAACTTACTAAGTATCTCAATGTTTAACATAGTCTTGATAAGGAGACAATTCTACAATGTATAGATTTGCAAATAACAGCGCCAGCGTCAACAATGACTTTTAACTTGTGAAGATTATAGTCCTAGCAAGCTAATAACTATGTCTATGACATGACCGACGCGACTAAAGAAAATATCTATGTGAATACGTGAAGGTGTGGTCGATAGGAAACGAAAAGATGTTGGTGAGGCAATCAGGGTCGAATTTGCCTTGTCGCGTCTATTCATATCCATGTAAGAATATAATAGTCCTAAACGTAGTATGTTGTTGTAGCATGTCTATGTAGATATATTTTATAGCTAAAAAGATTCCTCTTTATTCAAAAGCAATGAATAAGAAAACGAAGACGTGAAAAAAATCGGAAGTCAAATGAAGGCAAGGTTAACTCTTATTATTTTACTCTATAGGCAAAGAAGACATGACAAGACAGCTCCATACTACGCTAAAATAAATTTCTTATGCACTGACTGGTCATTGTTGCTCTCTCTGTATTCAAGTGTCTGTTTAACATACAATTACCAATACTTATAATGTTTTAATCTATTGTACTGTCACACGCGTGTGTATCACAAACCAATCTATATCTCTATTGGATTACATTGATTCCTTCTTCACAGAACAGACAGCCACATCACCTCATCATCATCATCACGATGATTTACTTACCTAAATCTTTTTCCCATCGCATCAATATGTTATTATATATCTGTCCTGTATTATATGTACTTGCTTTTCTTTGGCTATGTAATCTATTGTATTTTCTTACACACTATGGGCCATTATCATTTATTACACGTAGTAGCTATGTGCAAATTACACTGGATTCTTAAGGAGGCACCTTTACTCTCTAATACAATGGAATTGCCTTGCCTAACCTAACTTAAAGAAAATGAATCTTAAATAAATATGCGGAATCCCTCTGTGCTTTAGTATAGTTAGTAAAGTGTGCAGATCTAAATTAATGGAAAGTCAAAGTCAATTCAACCCTTTTGCAAAACGAAACCACTAATCGTATGATCGACTATTATATGTTGTGTTATATCTTGTAATTCGTTATGCTATGTGAATGTGTGTGTGTGTGTGTCTTTAATGTAGCATGATGCGGTTGGTTTGCTCACACGATTTCTTTCTTACTATAACTAACGCACTCATTGATTTAGCCACGTCTACAAGTCTTTATTGTCTTGTTTAAATACCTTGCTTGCTGCTGTCTTATGACTAGTGCCAAATTACCTTAGCTTTAAACTATTTTACGTGGCACAGCTATTTGTTACATATATTATGCAAAATAGGAGAGCTACGGGGATGTTTCGTAGAGTATCGTCTCACTTTATTATAGTGTGCCATGTCTCTTGTCTCTATTATAGGTTGATGTTGTTGATGGTGTTTTCTGTTCTTGTGATGTGAGTGTGTGGGTTGAAGCATTTCCTTCTAGTTCGGGAAGTTAATAGATAATCAAACATAGCAACTCATCTTACTTATGGGATGATTTGCCTTTTGCGGTTGTGGGACATTCCATTCCAGCACCTCCAGAAGTATAAAAAGCCTCTTGACTCCCATCCAGATCATCATTATCCATCCGTCTGGAGTTCTAGTTTCATTGTTGATCTGACCAACTGAATTTGTCGATCCATCATGAAGGCTTTTGTAAGAATAAATATAATTCTCATGAAAATTTTTCAATTATTATTTTTCTTATTTTACAACTTTCATAATCATTTATTTACGATTTATGATTTCTATAGGTCGTTTTCTCAGCTATCTTCGCTGTAGCTTTTGCTCAGCAAGGTAATTCGAAATTAAAATTTTATTATTCTATCAATTACATAATTTTATACAGTGAGCAAGGACTTTACCACATTTCTTAAATATTTTCAGGACGCTATGTAGACCCCAAAAACGCAGCAATTCTTGCTGAAGCCAGATACCTCTCCGGTGATGGAAGTTTCGGAGGTAAATCATTGAAAACATTTAAAATCTACAAATAAACATTTTTATAATTCCTTACAAAATTTTAATTGCAATTTTCAAATATTTTCAGCTGCTTACGTACAAGAGGATGGTGTTGAATTCAAGGAAGAGACTGCTTCAAATGGAGACCGCAAGGGACAATACTCTTACATTGACCCCAAGTAAGAAAATTTCCAATGAATTTTTCCTGGTGTGCGCCTGCGTGGCCACAAAGGAACAAAGACGAGAACAAAGGGCAATAAACTAATTTTCTCATTTTCCTATTTCTAGTGGCAAGAAAATCACTGTTCAATACACTGCTGGCAAAAATGGATTCCAAGTTTCCGGTGACCATTTGCCAAAGGCCCCAGCACCTTTGCCCCAAGCTGCCCCACAACCACAATACCAACCACAACAACAATACCAACCGGCCCCACAACAACAATACCAACCAGCCCCACAATACAACAGTCAACCTCAATACAATGCCATTCCTCAACAAACTTACCACATCACTGGGGATGATGGACATGACGGCAGTTATGATGCTTCCAAGTATGAGGCTCCATACCAATACAACCCCAACGCCAAGTACAGCACTGCCCCACGTCAACCTGCTCCAGCTCCAGTCCAACAACAACAACCTCAGTACTACAACAACCAACCGTCAGGATTTCCTCAACAATATCAAAACCAATATGCTCAAACCACTACTACTCCAGCTCCATCCAGGTTAGTAAAATCAAAAACTTTCTGTTTTGAATTTTTTCTTTTCCAAAAAATTTACTCAGAATAACTGAACAAAAATATAAATATGATTATTGTCTAATTTTACAGATTCTTCCCTCCAGGCAAATTGAACCTTAACAGAACCCCCGATGGTTATCAATACAACTTCTCTTCAAACTAAATTTCCAATTGAAACCTAATTTACATTTACTCTAGTGTCAGTAGAAGTAGAATTTAGTTGGAGAATTTAAGTTAAGAGAGAGCACGTTTGGTAATAATGATCAAATTCATATACTTTTATTGTTATAATATTATACTGTTTCTTTGAGTGTTTTGTTTAGTACAATCATTCTTCAAAAATGTCATTCTGTACTGTTTGTTTTAGTCATATCATAACCTACAGAAGTATGACCCATTCTTATATTTGACATAATCTTTGTTTTAATATCTATCAAATCACTTTTGTATGTAAATTATTAGAAAACGCAAAAAATAAAAGAGAAAACTCGATGACTTTTTTATAAAAAATATCAAAGCCTTCATTTTATCTTCTTTCACAAAAAGAACCAATAATTACAAGGTCATAAAAGGGTTCCATCCAATAAGAACAATTAATACAGTTGCATCTGCATCTTTCCCATCACTTTGCGTCATCAATCTACATTGTACCTATACATCAACTAGCGCATAATATTTCGCACAAAAACCTTTATTATCTGTGTACATTGTATTTGGATTTACAAATTAATTGCTTTATAATAACTAAAGTTTGCATTGTAATCGTAAGCTACATTTATTACATTGTAAAAGTTTATTGTGCAGTAAAAATCTATCATAGGATGATGCATTCTATGTTCCTGTCTGCATCAAACGCTTAAAAAACGAAAATTTCTGAAGTGCAAGCATCCATTCGATAGGTAGAGAATTACTCACGTCTTAGAATTACAACAAGGTCATAAATTGCTATTCAGCATCCCATACCTATTCAATTTTAAATACAGTCCAATTAAACAGAGGCGTGTTCGGCAAAGACGGGTGTAAAAATTACAGTGAAAAACACGTTCCAATGATTAAAGGAAAGAATTGCTGCGGGTATAAAAATTACGTCTATTATTTTAGGTACCTGCTCAACTTTGATTAAGGGTTGATTTAAGGTATTGGTTTGTAATGAAAGAAAAATGATGATAAGAATCTATTTAACACTCGTTATTACTTCATCATTCGATAAATAGGACATGATTTTATTCTGTATATTGATCATGCATGTAACAGACTTAAGTGCAAATACCTACGTTCGTGCACCAAAAATCTTGATCCATTTAGATGTCATTACAAAGGCCAATGAAACTAATGGGTCAACTATATGTAATGACGATAGCAGTAGGTATATACCCACTGTTGTAACAATGACATAATGATTATGAATGTGAATTAGTTTTTTATCCCATTTATAAAATAAAAAGACTTCTGCATGTAAAAACGTATGTTAGTTCTCATTTCTCATTAAGCATTCATGTTAGACACAAATCCGGCAGAAAATTGCTATAATTTGCATTTGCTGTTTGCTCACTCTGTCGTTTGGTCTCCAATTAGTACTAATGAGTCAAAGGTATATAGTATCATATTTGTTTTACATAGTGAATCATAATTGCAGGCTAGATGGCAAACGATAAGTATGAAAGATAAAGTTTTGATACGCCCACATAATTATGTAATTACTAATTACTGCTTGGACTACTAAATATGTGCAATTAAAAGCAAATAGACACAATAAACGTATAAATTAACTTTACAGAAATACTTTTATAATAAGTTTATATGATTTCAAACCATCTTTGATATGGATATGCATTTAAACTTTTAAACGTGGTAAGGTAAGTAGTCGGAAGTTTGAATTGACTTCATGAAATATTAATCGAAGCTACTTGAGTTAAACAGGACAAGTTACAAATGGGATTGACATTGCAACAACACTTGTCACTGTGTCACAGGAGAATTCTACAGCAATAGAAGTAGCGACCATTCATACACACGATTTTATATTCTACATTTGGGGTACCATGATACATTTGTGTAATGTAAGTTATGCAATATGCAATACATCTATAATTATGTAATGAGATTCTATGAATTCTAACTCAGTCTAGGACAACGGACAAATGCATGTTAAGTAGAACTGATTTGTAGTTGCAAAGTTGTAATGAATGAACCCACAGGAATGAGTTCGAAGGATATAAATCAGAAATAACCTACCTCTATCTCCACTTGGTTGATTTGCTTACATTGAAGTTCTAAGTTTGGAAAGGTTAATGAAATATTAAGTAATTAACATTGAAATGTAGTTCCTACTGTGTGTCACCATTGAAAGATTTAAGTGCACTCGTGGGATATAAATACTTTATGGTCTACAGTAGTTCTGCATCGATAATGTTATTGATGACTTGTAAAGTGTGTGTGGGCATCATTAATATCCAATTATTTATTTAGCAACTATAACATTGCCTCAAAGACCCGTTGTATGGCAATCTCTATATAAATAAGCTAAATAACTTATTACAGACTTTTCAGAATTACAGAACTGACGAGCGTGATAGATGCAGCAAATAAGTGAAAGGTTTTCATTCATTTTGTATTAATTTGTGA